>JAQZBX010033407.1:0-25413 GCA_029593785.1 Cabassous unicinctus | reverse complement strand
AGGATCAGGGTTAGCTCTTGAAATAAAGAAAATGCTCTAATAATGACTGACGTGATAAACACACAACTATGTGATTATAGCAAATTGTATGTTTATTAATATGTATCAATAAAATTGATTTGTGAAAAAAAAGAAAAGGATGTCAGGGAGGGAGTGCCTACAACAATAACCCATCCGGAGAGGATATGCCCCAAAGAAAAGGCCTCCCTTACGGGAAGTCGAAAGCGGCAACACCATCCTCGTGGATGCTTCATTCATTAAAACCAGCCTGCGAATGCAGCATGCTCCTCGGTCCTCCCACCACGCCAGGACCAAGACGGGCAGCACTCTCCAGGCAAGAGAATGAATCATGAGTGCCTGCTCGCTGCGCCCCCTCTCCCCGACAGATGACTGGGCAAAAAATAGAAGAGAATCCCTCTTCTATAAATATCTTTACATGCTAAATGTCCCTAAAAAGCACCATGTGCCAAGCTAGTCTGCTAAGAAGCAGATGCAGAACAGATGCAAAGGCCCATGAGGTAGCTGAGAAGTTGAAAGAATTTTTATTCAACAAGAGGCAGGAAAAGTTACTTGGGAGCACTGTGTGATCAAGGATGGTCCCATGCAGCTGGAGCGCTGTGGAAAGGCTGGCTCCCAGCCAAGAATTAGCATTTCTTGGCATGACAGTTTAAAAAGCACATATAAACAAATGGCTGTACGGGTACATGCACACATGTGTATCATGTGCACCTGTGTGAATGTATGTGGGTGTACAGGGTTGAAAAATGCGCCCACCCCCCCAAATTCACTTCCACCTGGAACCTCAGAATATGACCTTATCTTAAAATAAGATCTTTGCAGATGTCATCAAATTAAGGCGAGGTCATACTGGATTAGGATGGGCCCTAAATCCAATTTGGTGTCTTTACAGGAAAAGGCAGAGGGAAATTTGAACACAGGGATGAGAGGAGACACAGACAGAAGGGCATGTAACAAAGGAATCAGAGACTGGAGTGACGTGTCTACAAACCAACAGACTCCAAGGATAGCCAGGACCCAGCAGGAGCTAGAGAGAGGCAAGGAAGGATTCTCCCCTAGAGGCTTCAGACGGAGTACAGCTCTGCCAACACCTTAATTGTGGACTTCTGGCCTCCAGAACTGTGAGAGAATAAATTTCTGCTGCTTTCAGCCACCCAGTTCGTGGTAGTTGTACAGCAGCCACAGGAAGCTCCCACACCTGGGAAGATCTAAGGAAAAAGACCCAAGGCAGAGGGGACAGCAAGTGCAAAGGCCCTGAGGACGTACTGGGAACATTCCAGCAGAGAACGAAGGGACCAAAGGTAAGAACAAGATTTGCTCTGAGAGGTGAGCTGAAGATTATGTCAGGCTTTACAAGTCCAGGGTAAAGAATTGATTTTAATTCTAGGTAAACGGAAAGCTGTAGAGAGATTTTAATATGTATTACTGTGATTAGATTTATGGATTGGTTTGTATTGTTTTTGTTGTTCTTAATCACTCTGGCTGCTGGGTCAAGCATTGGTTGTGGGATGTTAAGGCTGGAAGCAGAGAGACCGGTTTAGTTGTTGTAGCTGTCACCAACAAAGGCTTGCCTAAGGAGTTGCAGTGAGGATGGAAAAAAGTAGGCAGACTCTGGGTATGTTCTAAAGATAGAGCTACAGCATTTGCTGGTGGTTTGGACATAGCAGGTAAGAAGCAGAGTGAAATCAAAGATGACTCCTAGGTTTGTAGTTTGAATGGCTAAATGGAAAGTGGGATAATTTACTCAAATAGGAAAGTCAGGAGAGGCATTGTTGTAGGGACACACTAAAGAAAAAAACTCAGAAAAGCCAAGAGACATGATCAAGGTCACAAAGCTAATAAATGATGAAGGCAAGATTTGCATGCTAGTCTTTGGGACTCTGGGGCAGGGTTCAAACAGCACAGCAAGCTAAATTTCCAAGCCAGGTTCAGAGAGGAGCTGACGAAAAACTCAAATCAGTAACCCAGGCAAATTCAAGGCATGCCACAAGGCTGGTCTATTTTCAGCACCCACTCTTGAGAAGGCTACTTGTAGAATAATAGAATTAATAGAAATTTTGAGCCGAACAGATCCTTAGACTCAAAAGGGCACCTGCGTCTTTGCAAACATGATTCCCAGAACATCCCCTGAGTAGGCAGATGGGTTAGGATGCTGAGTAGACTTTGATTTGAATGGAGCTCAGACAAAGACCAAGCTTCCAAGCCATCCTCACCACTTGCTCCCCACTGTCAAAAGGAGCAGGACATTATATAAATCTGAAATGCCGAAAGGAAGGATTCTATATTTAACTCCCCTCCCAGCATCCAAACGTCACAGGATGGAATGTTGAGGAACCAATTCAAAATATTGAGTCACAAGGATATAACCCAAGGGACTCTCTCCCCTGCTCCCTTCTCCTCCAACATCCCGTCTCCAGCCACCCACTTCCACATCTTCATTAAAGAAGTCCGGGAGTAGCATGGCTCAGGCAGATCTCTGGGACCGCTAACAGCTGGGGGAGTCAAACGGATTGTGCTAATATGGATGCTATTGACACTGGCTCAGCTACCAGGCAGCAGGAAGTCAGAGCCAGCCCAGGCCTCTTCCCCTCCCAGCAGCCTTCCTGAGAAGTGTAGAGACTGAAGGAATAAGAGGGGAGGAGGCTGTTCCATAAAATCCAGTACCTCCAGGCTGTGGAGGAAATGAAATGAAACTTCACCTATGGCATCTCCACAGCTGGGACCTTTGTTAGAAAGCCACTGAAGGAAAAGGAAAGGAAAGTAGAAGACAAGGCACATTCGCAAGACTGTGAGACCCTGGGGTGATGGAAGAAGTGGCAGTAGCTGATCAAGAAGGAATGGAGTGAGGCTCCCAAGCACACATATTGACCAGCTTACATGCTGGGGATGATCAATAATTATTAAACCCCAAGACTGGTAGAGAACAGGCTTTAATGAGGCCCAGAAACAGTATGTAGAGTAGACTGTCATTGTGAAGGGCCATGGGGATGCTAAGCAACCAGCATGATCCCTGCAGGCGCCACATCCGTGCCTCTTCCCTGGGGGTATTCAAAGTTACACAGCAGAGGTGAACCAACCCAGGGGAAATTCATCGGGAAGTTGGAAGCTGAGGGGTCCCTCCCTGGCACAGCCCAGGCCTACTGTTCCAGTTTCATCTCTCCATTCTTTCAATTTAAAAAAATCCCATGACACAGCAGTAAATGAGAAAGACCTACCACAGTCCACCGTCTGGCCCCCAAAGACCCACATCTGTATCACAAGCAAAAACATTCACCCCATTCCCAAATTTTCCACCCATTACAATATCACAGTCCAAAATACCATCTAAATTTCATCAGCTTGAAAGTCTAAGACCTCAATATCAAAGTCACCTAAATCAAGTATGTTTGATACAGAGGGGACTGCTATCCTCAGGGAGTTTCCAGGCTACTGGGGAGGCACCAAGCATTTTGACAAGATGGGTAGGAAAGTACATCAAGCTACAAACCCACAGAGGAAGGCTATTCATTCCAGCCAAGAAGGTCTGGGAAGACTTCCTGGAGAAGTGGCTTTTGAACAGAGAGATGAAGAATGCAAAGGGTTGAGCTGGTTCAAGAGACAGAGAAGAGTGGTCCATATGGAGAACAGCAGGTGCAAAGGTCCCGAGTACCTGCTCTTCTCTTTTGCCTGTAACACACCAGGAATCCTGTGCTCTTTTCCCCCAAATCACAATGCGTGGAGTTATATATCAGGAAGAATAATATGAGATTGTTATGAGTATGGTTTTATTATTATTACTGTTTATTCAGCACTTAATATGCTGAATCATATTATCAGCACTTAATATGCCCCAGGCACTGTGCTGAGCATTTTACCCACATTATTCTCTTTTGAGCCCCACAAACCTTTTAGAAACGTGCACTACAATCCCAATTTCATTGATGAGGAATGTGAGTCCCAGAAAGTTTAAATAACTTGTGCAAAGTCACACAGCCAGCACAAGTGGCAAAGCTGGATTTGGACTCAGGGAATATAATCCCAGGGCCTTTGTACTTACATATCAGCTATACCACTTTCCACTAATTCATCATTCATGTCATGGGTAAAGCCACACATTGAGCCATATCTTCTTCACAGCTTTGCAGTCTACTTGCTTGTACTCTTCATGTCCCTTTCATTTATTGTACAAGGCCTAGTTCACAGGCATTGGAATCAGCTGGACATGGGGTTAAGTCCCAGGTCTACCACTTACTAGCTATATTATCTTAGGCAAGCTACCTGAACTTTCAATGCCTCACTTTCCAGCAGCGTAAAATGGTGATAATTTATACCTATATCCTGAAGGATTGTTGAAAGAATCATATAAGGTAATGCATTCAAGGTGTGCACTAGAAGGCCTGGCAGTTACCAGGTTGTATTAGTTTCCTATGGCTGCTAAAACAAATTACCACAAACTCAGTGTCTTAAAACAAATTTATTATCTTGCCAATCTGGAAGTCAGAAGTCTAAAATGGGTCTGCAAGCTTGCATTTCTCCTGGAGACTCTAGGGAAGAATTGTTCCTTGCCTTTTCCAACTTCTAGAGGCCACATGCATTCCTTGATTCATTGACACATCACTCTGAACTCTGCTTCAGTCGTCCCGTATCCTCCTCTCACTCTGACACTCCTGCCTCCCAGTGAATACACTGGGGCCACCCGAATAATCCGGGATAAACTAAATCACATCATCAAAGTCCCTCTGCCATGTAAGGTAACACATTCACAGGTTTCAGGGTTTGAGATGTGGACATTTGGGGGGCAGGGAGCAACATTATTCTGTCTACCACAATCTACCCTCTGACCCACATGCAACATACATTCATTCCCCAAAAAGTCTCAACTCATTACAGCATGAATTCAAAGTTGAAAAATCTCATCAGCTCAAAAGTCCCACATTGCATCATTTAAATCACCTAAGTCAGATATATATGAGACTTTGTGTATGATCTAACCGAGTGCAAAATTCTTCTCTATCTGTGGATCCATAAAACTATATAAAACAAACTACCTGCTCCCAATGTGCAATGATGGGACAGGCATAGGTTACCAGGCATAGACCTTCCCACTCAAAAAGGGAAACTTTGAAAAGGAAAAAGGAGCCACTGGTCTCAAGCAATTTTAGAGAAAGCTAGGCAAGCAAACATTGAGTTTTAAGGCCTGGAATAATCCTCTGTGGTTTGTGGCTCTGCCTCTAGACTCGAGGCTCCACCCACAGAGTCACCCTTCCATTTTCATAAAGGGCAGCAAATGTTTGCAGCTGAATTGTTTTATCAGCCTATTATCTGCCTGATAATTTGGGGAGGATGATGGCCTTTTTTCATCTCATTCTCTCTCTGTTCCTTTCAGTCCAAGCTGGCAGTGTTGTTTCTTCTGGTATGAAATTCTCAAGGACTTTATGGATCCCCCATGTATGTCACGGGGACTCACTCCATTAAATAAGAAGCTCTCCACAAATCTTTCCTGGATAACCCTATCTCTTGTCCTGGGTTCTGCTTAGAGGGTTGAGGGGATCCATGAGCCACACACCTAATCTCTTCAAAGAGCTCTCTGTGTGATTGAATACTGCGACTTTTTGATCCTTCCAAGGCACTAGCCAAAGGTTGTCCAGGCACACCCTTGGCTTTCTCTCTGCAGCACAATATCCTGACATTGTGTCTCCTTTAGTGCCCTTTGCAATCTGGACAGGCTGAGAATTTCTCAAGTTATCAATTCCTGGTTCCTTTTGGCTTAATAGTTCTCCCCTCGATTTATCTCTTTCTTCTCACACGTTCTTTGAGCAGCAGGAAGAATCTGACTGCACCTTCAACAATTTGCTTAGAAATCTCCTCAGATAAATAACCAAGTTCATCTTTTATAAATTCTGCTTTCCACGTAAGTGTAGGACACAATTCAGACAGACTCTCTGTCACTATACAGCAAAGATCCCTTTTCCTCCATTTTCCAATAACATGTTCCTCATTTCTATCCGAGTCCTCACCGGCTGTGCCTTTCATGTCCATGTTTCTACAACAATCTGTTCATGATGACTTAGATATTCTCTAAGACGAATATGTTTCATCTGCCATGCTCCTCACTTCCTTTTGAGCACTCTCTAGCAGAGTTATCATGCACATTTCTACTCACATTCCCTGCATGGCAATCAGACCTCTGCTCTCATGCACCCCCAAATTCTTCCAGCCTCTGCCCATTGCCCAATTCCAAATCTATGTTCTCATTTTAGGCACTTGGTACAGAATTTGGTACACAATTCGGTACCAAAATCTGTACGCAGCAGCATTCAACCAGAGAAATAGAATCATATATATTAAGAGATTTATTACAAGGACACTTACACAATTGTGGGGGCTGGCTAGGCAAGTCCAAAATCTGTAAGGCAAGTTGTCAGATAGGGCAGTCTGGAACTCCTGGGTGCAAACCAAAGCTTCTATCCACAGGCAGAATTTCTTCTTCTTCGGGGAAGCTTCAGCTCTGTTCTTAAGGCCTTTCAACTGACTGAATCAACCCACCAATACTCTCTATGATAATCTCTCTTACTTAAAGTCAGCTTATTATGAACTTTAATCACATCTACAAAACATCTTCACAGAAGTAGCTAACAGGTTTTTGATAAATCACTGTAGACCCAAGCAAACTGACATGAAAGTTGACCAAAGCACAGTGCTTGACCATCATGCCTAACATCCAAGACAGCCTCTCCTGACTCCTCTATCCCCTCCCCCATGTCCCAGGTCCAGAGGAAGCACACAGAAGTCAAATGACATTCACAGAGGAGGAGCTTATCCTTTCATCACTCCACTTGAGCGCTAGCTCCCCGTCCCGCTCCTGCAACTCTGTTCCTCATTGATCCTAAAAGTCCCTGTTGACCTTTCCTCCCAGCAAGTCCATCATCTTGCACTTTGGTGAAGCCAGTGTTACAAATGCTGGAGGGTTGTAACTCACAGCACAGACCCACCTCTTCAACAGATGAGGGCTGAAACAGCTATATCAAGAGTAATTATCTCTCTAGCCCACAACTGGGGATACAAGCTCAAAGATCAACAGCAACTTCAAGGGTCAGGTTCATTGGCAACCAGGTTCTGACAAAACCAGTGCCCCTTCCAAAAAAATCTAAATGGGTCACCCAGAATGACCAATTTTTGACGCAAAGCGCACTTCACTAATCATACTCAAGTGCATCCCTGTTAACCAAGGTGTCAGAAAAAGACTGTGGGTTAAAAATTCTAAGAATGAATAAACTGTCTCCTTGAAAAAAAAGAAGAAGAAACAAACACAGCATTTTGTTTCACACATTCTAGGTGACCTTTTCCTTCACATTTTTCTTCATAATTTTCGGTGAACTTATCTGTCACAGCAAATGTCTTGAAGGAATGAATTCATTCTACCTTCACGATGATGATAACGATAATGATGATGATGATGATAGCAGCTACCATTTCTTGGGTACTTAACTTGTGCCAGGCAATTGTGTTAAGCATTTTACATACAGTATCTTACATGATCATAGTTATAACCTTAGGTTGGGTTCTCCCAGCAGTAGACACAGAGACAGGGATTTGAGTTTCTCGTAGTACACCCGAGAGATGATTCCAGGAAGAGAAAAGGAGAAGAGAGACAAGGAAGGAAAGGGAAAAATAAATGGTATGTTTTTAAGCAAGTTACCGCTGTGGGTGGTAACCTTCCTATCACTGGGATCTCTGGAATCCAGTATAAAACAGCTACATCGTAGTCATCCTACATAAAAGGCAAGGGACTGGAGTATTTATCCACAAATCCCCGTCTGTCATTGGACATTTCTGCACCTACACTCACCCTGCAGGTAGGCTTAGCTTGCTTCCAAGCCAAGAAAGACCCCTGCAAGTAGAGCATCAAGGTGTTCCCGTGAGCAGCCTTCGGTATGCAGAGGTAAGGGTTGGGGAAATAGGGACAGGAGCTGGAAGCATATGCTACACAGCTCTAATTAGTAGGTGGAATCACCCCCATTTCAGAGAAAAGTAGCACCGAGGCTCAGAGAGGATAAAGTCACTTGTTCAAATGATGGGGCTGGATTAAAACCAGGTCTAGCTGACTCCAAAGTCACACTCTTTCCCACTACATATGCTGCTATCCAGTATCCAGGCAATTCCTTGGCAGAACTCTTACCTCTGCCATCTTTGCTCAAACTGTATTACCCACACCTGGAGACTTGACGTCACCTAATACTTTCACCTCCTCTGCACGCCTTCCTGCACACCACGACCAATTTCGTCTTCCTTCACCAGCTTCCTACAGACTGCAGGACCAAGGTCAGCCTCCTTATACAGGCATTCAGTTCCTCCAATGCACTGCATCCCTGGCCACCATTTGCCCTCCTGCCCCAGCCCTGGGCTCTGCCTTCTTACTCCAGCTCCAATGCCACCTTTCTTCTTTTCAGTAAATAGTCACGGAGCATCTATTCTATGTGAGACACACTGAGCCTCTTAGTCTTCTCTGTAGGAGATAACCATAGGGTTGTTATGACGATTAAATGAGAGAGGGTGAGTACTTAGCACCAAGTGCATGCTGAATTGAGGTGAGCCTGGACAATTACCACAAAATCAACCGGGAGTCACCGTGTCGTACTCAGAGCCCAGGATCAGAGCCACAAACTTACAGGCACAGACATGAACTCTCCCCCTGTTGAGACCATGGGCTAAAGGAGGCAGCCGTTTTTCTGCTCAGATCAGATGTTGCCATGAGGGACTTTGGTCAGGTTTTGGTTTCACCTGAGCTGCTATGACACAACCCAAACAATAGTATGGCTTACACCAACAGGAATTTATTGGCTTACAGTTTCAGAGGTTTGCTTCTTCCCAGGGATGGTAGCATCCCTGGGGTTATGTGGCTTTCCTGTCATGTGGTGATGTCCCCTGCTTTCTCGTCTAGCTGCTCCTCACAGCTGCTCCTCACTACGTCTGAATTTCTTCTGCTTACAGGTCTCCAGCAATCAGATTAAGGCTCACCGTCATTCAGGTGACCACATCCTAACTAAAACAACATCTTCAAGAGAGTCCATTTATGATGGGACCACGCCCACAGGAACATGGTTTGGGGGGTGCATAATTCACCTGACCACAGGGCTCCATGTTTCCAGATCTTTTGACTTTTCATAAGAACTCCCAGATTCTGATTTCTCAGTGACTCATCCTAATTTTTTAAGACTCATGCATGAGCAAAACACACATCTGCAGGTGGCCATTTGTGAGTCACTGGTCAAGCAGCTGAGAAATAGGGATCCATGGCTGGGTGGACTATTTCAGAAGGCCTGGCAGAACTCGAATTTGGGCCAGTGGTCAGACAGTCCCAGCTGGCCAAAATAGCAAGTTTCTTTGCTTAGGGATAGAATAATATAGCTCAGTACAGTTATAACACCAACAGGACTGTGCCTCAGTCCTGCAGATCTGACATTTCTGAATGGTAATTACACGTTTTTAATTCATTGTTGTTTTTAATGAAATGGACAAGAACTTCATAAACTTATTTTGTTTTGCTGATAAAACACACAGTACACCATAGGGGATAAAAGGCAAGAAAGTAATAAACATCCTTGGTGGAGTAAAGGTGGGAACCTCTGAATGATTGAAGCTCCCTATTTTCACAGATTTGGAAACTGGTCTCAACAAGGGGAAGTGATATCCCCAGGCTCATACAGCAAGGGACAGGATCAAGGCTAGAATCCATGTTCTCCCTGACTCCCAAGCTACTGAATCTTTTGTTTTCTCCTGCCCAGAAAACACTCTTCCCTTGGTACATTTGGGGAGCCAACTTTCTCCACCTATCATCCAAAGCAGCTCAAGTGGGGCCAACCCCTAGGCATCTACAATGCAAAGGACAGGCACGCAACCAGCCTGGCCAATCAGTGTATTCCATCCCCTGGCCACAGAGACTGGCCAGGTTATGGGCACATGAGCCAGAGGAGTCCAGTCAGAGTTAGCTGGACCTTTTGGTGGAACTACCAGGAGAAAGGCCCTGCACTCTATTTCCACTGAGTCACTCAAATGATGGAAGGAAGGTCTAGAGTTTCTGGAGGTCATCTTGCCACCCTAAGCGTAGGGGTGTGGGGATAATCCCTGCCAATGAAGCCAACATGGAGAAGAACTAAGCTGAGAAATGGGGGTGACCAATTCCCAGCGACATTTGGTTCTAACCAGGCTTAAAGATGCTGGTTGGTATTTTCAGTTACATGAGCCACCTTGTCCGGCTTTGTACAGCTGCTATCCATTACTAATAACCGCAATACTGGGTTTTTTTGTACTGAGGTTTAGACTTTACAAATAATGTTCATTTGTATTATCTTGTGTCATCCTCTAAGAGGTAAAAGGGCCACAGGTTATATCCTACATTTTACAGATAAGATGCCAGGCCTCAGAGGGGAGTGATGCCTTGCCCAAGGTCACACGGCTTGCCCAAGGTCACACAGCTAGCCAACCGCAAGGCAGCAACCATAAATCTGCTCTTGTGACTCCACTTGATAACTCTTTTCATCACATTATTCTGCAGAGTCTAGAGCTCGGTGGAAAGGTACCAAATCTACCCTCTCTACTCCTCTGCCTCAACCCAAAAAGAAGTGTCCGTTTCTCCTGGAACACTTAACAGGAATGCATTTCTTGGGGCTGATTCCTCAGTACAAAACTTCATTCTTCCAAACTGTTCTGAGTTATGAGAAAGAAAAAGCATACCTCCCCAAATGCCCATTTCCTCACATTCCAGTGCGTGAAAGGGCTCAAGCCCACAAGGAAATTATCGGAAGATTTACTGAGCCACAAAGAAATGAGAGCAAAGTAAGGGTGTTGTATAAGTACCGCAAAGGAAACAGAACCCGGGGTCAAAGTCAGCTGGAACAGATGGAGCTTTGCTGCTTAAGTTTAGGAAGGGGAATAAATTTTAAAAACAAGAAATAAAAAGGACCAAGGGCTCAATGAAGGCAAGAGCCCTGACTTAGCTCAAGTCGGACCAACCCTAGGCATCCAATCTCCCCCCTCCCTCTTGCTGTGATCTCTCTCAATCGTATTCCCATGTAAAATTCTCGGGCCCCATCCCTTTTCCAATTAGGTACTCAATACATCCTTGTGCCACCACATAATAATTTACACAGAACACTTAATTAGCTTCTTAGATAAAAATAACATGTAATTTGTTTGGTAATTATATGTTTCCACAACTGCTGAAAGCAACTCATTATAGGAATTTGGTACACTTAGGATAGATTACCTTAATTCTATTTTCTGTTTATTCAATTATATCTGTCGGTCTTAATTGCATTGTAAATTGTGTTAGCTGGCAAAGGTGACTATACAGCTGCTGTTCCTTCGGATTTCATGGTTGGTTTGCACGTCCCTGGTGTTAGCTCCAGGCACTGATTGGCTCCGTCAGTGCGGTGAGAAGGAGGACACAGTGAGACCTTTCACACTGAGCGAAACTTTCTGCTGAAAGCCTCGTCAACATGATGTATTCCGTGAGGTCTGCTGGCAGTACCCAAGAGCATCTTAGATGGTCTGTGGCTACATTTGCCTTTGAAATGTTTAATAATCCAGTAGCATATGAGGAAAATACATAGCCTATCCAAACTATTACTTCAAGCAAATTATTGCATGGAACAAAGCTTAAGTAGGTATTTATGTTTAAAAACCTTGAGTCAATTCATGAATAGTTAATAACATTTAGGAATTATTAATTTTTAAATGTGATAAAAGCATGCTTATGCTCAATAAATGGAGTCCTTATCTTTTAAGTTACTTACTGAAAATTTATGCTAAAATAGCACCATACATGGGATTTGTTTTAAAATGGTTGTGGGGGGCAGGGACAGGGAGGATGGTATCAGGGAGGTTAGGGTATTGCAAAGATGAGATTGGCCAGGAGTTGAAACTAGATGAGGGAACATGAAGGTTCATTGTATTTTCTCTCTACACTTGTATGCTTGATCCACTTCCATAGTGAAAATTAATTTTAAAATGTAGTCAATTTAAAGAAAAAATGATGAAATAGTAATTCTAGGTCAGAGGGTGGCCTATTTTTCTGTAAAGGGACAGATAGTAAAAATTGAGGGTTTGCGGGCCAGATAGTCTCTGTCACCACTATTCAACTCTGCCATTGTAGCGTGAAAGCAGCCCTGGACAATACATAGATGAATGGGCATGGCTGGATTCCAATAAAACTTTATTTGAAAAAACAGGTGGCAAGCCATAGTTTGCAGAACCCTGCCTGATAGGGCAAAAATCATGACAATGGTACAGAAAAGACTGAAAGAGGGAGAACAGTAATCAAAGTAATCCTTCCCTTAGGGCCATGATTTCCTACCAATTTGGTCTTTACTGAGAGGCAACCACAGGCCAGGCCCTGTGCTAGGCAGACACATGGACAAAAAAAGACGTGGACAAAGTGGGAGCAGAGAAGCATATCCACTCATTCATTCATTCAATATTTTATCAAATGCCCAGTAGGAGAAAGACATGCCAGCCTGCATCAGAGGGAGGTACGAGGGGAGGCCCCTAACTGATTCCTGGCCGTCTCCAACTCCCACGGAGACCAGCTCATGCACAGATGGCCCTCCTCTGTGCTTGGCCAGGGCGAGAATAAGGATGTACCCCCAGAGCGCAAGTTGGTATGGCTGTTTCAGAGTGAGGGTCACTAATATTGTTATTATTCTGACTCTGAAAGTCCATTCATCCTTGCATCTCTGGCTAGAAGACAAAGGACGGGATTTGGGGAAGAGGCTTCCGGGAGTCTCTAGGCAACACTAGACTGAATAATAGAATCCACAGTTAATCATCACCCTTGAGATAAAATGTTTCCCATCTCTGGTGTCCACTTGCTTTTTGGAAAAACTACAAAACAGCAACATTCTCAGGCTCCTGAAGGAAGCCTGAAGCAAGAGACCTCAGTCATGTAGAAACTGCGTGAAAAATGCCAGCTGGATGTGCTTGTACCCGCATGAAAGACTGTACAACCCTCTCAAGCGTAATCGCAAATCCTGGAGCCCCAGAAAAGAGCAGGCATGCTGAATTCTCCCTAAGTCAACTAGATATGACGTGGCTTTATTACCAGATGATGACAACAGCGTTTTGTAAAGGAATCCATCCATTCACACATTCACTCAAAACAAAACAAAACAAAAAAACACTTACGGCACCTCTTGATGTGCACCAGCACAGTAGAGGGACCAGGGAGACCGAGAAGAGCAGCTCTAGCCTTGCCCACTAGGAGCTCACATGGCAACTCGGTGTTCTCGGCTGACAGTGATGGTGCCCACCAGAAGGTACTTGGCAATGTCTGGAGACATTTATGTTTGTTGCAACCAACGGGGGAGGGGTGCTACTGGCATCTAGTGGGTAGAGGCCAGGGATACTGGTAAACATCCTACAATGCACTGGACTGTGCCACAGCAAAGGATTAGCCAACCCAACATGTCAATGGCACCACTGATTGAGAAATTCTGCTCTAATAGAAGACACAGATTTTAAACAAACAGTGTGAAAGATGCAATTCTAGATGTGTGTGCAGGGTACAATTGTAGCAAAAGGAAGAGGAGAACAATTCTAAAAGACAGACATGTTACAGCTTCTACCTTAGAAACAAACAAAAACCCTTATTTGACCCTCTGCCCCCTCTAGAAAAGTCCCCATTTCTCTTCTCCCTTTTATAGCAAAAACAATATAAAGAGTTTTCTCCAAATACGGTCTCCCCTTCTTTATTGACCACTCTTTTCTCTACCAAATCCACACTGCTGAAAAGTCTCTTGTAAAGGTCTCTTACAACCTTTGTAGTGTCAAGTCCACTTGCCAATTCTCAGTTCTCAACCTGCTCAACATCAGACACGGTGGATCCCTCCCTCCCTTCCTTCCTTCTGGCCTTCCTGGATACCACCGGCTGCTCACTCTTAGCTTCCTTGCTGTTTCCTCTTCATCTCTCCAATTTCTCAATATTGGAGTGCCCAGAGGTTGGCAAACCATGGCCTGTGGGCCAAACCTGTTTTACCACCTCTTTGGGTAAATAAAGTTTTATTGGAATCCAGCCATGCCCAATCATCTACATATTGACTAGGATTGCTACAATGGTAGAGTTGAGTAGTTGTGACAGAGACCATACGGCCCCACAGAGTCTCAAATATTTCTTATCTGGCCCTTTACAAAAAAGTATGCCAACCCTGGAACTACATTATTATTTAACCAATTTCAACTCAAGTTTCAAATCAATTTTTATTATGGAAATGATCCAGCATACAAGTGTACCATCTAAATACTGACAGCTGAATCTACAGTGCAGATTCTCTCCTGAATTCTAGAGTCACATGTCCAGCCAACCTATTTGATATCCGTGTCCATTTGGATGAGAAATGGACAGGAGAACATTGTCAAACAAAGTTAGACATCCGCACCCCCCCTCTCCCCCTGCAGTACATTGCAACTCCAGCCATGTTAACCACATTAAAACTCTAGGAGTCCCTTAGGGCAAACTGAGTAAAGAGTACACTAAAATTCTCTATACCATCTTTGCAACTTTTCTGTAAATCTAAAATTATTCCAAAATTCTAAAAAGTTTATGAAATAGAAATTCTAGGAGTCCTTCTTTCTCTCCCATTCTTGACTTCTCTCTTTCTGTCACTCCTCACAGCCAGTCGGTCAGCAAGTACAGGGTGCCCCACCATCTGAACATATCCCAAATCTCAGCGTTCTCACCACCTCCAGCAGTACCTCCTCGCCTAAGTCACTGTCCTGTCTTGTCTCTGACCTGGGTTTTTATACCATGCTCCTAACTGGCCTCCTCAGGGCCCCTCTTGACCACTCCCCACTCCATTCCGCTATCAGCACAGCAGTCAGAGTGAGTTAAAAAAAACAAAAAAAAAAAACAGAAATAAGGTTATGTTAATCCTTGTTCAAACCCCTGCAGTGGTTTCTCCTTACACTTAAAATAAAATTCTTCTCATGGCCTGCAAGTCCGATGGGAGCTGCCCTCTGCCTGCTTCTTGGAACCTATCTCCTCACATCTCCCCTCTGATCCCATTGCTGACGCTACTCTGTCTTCTTACTGTGCCCCAAACATGCCAAGCTCAAATGTCACCCCTTCAGAGAGAACTTCCCTGATCAACCCAGCAAAAATACACCGTGTCCCCCATCCCCATACTCTGCCTTATCTTGCTTTATTTCCTTTCACTGCATTTACCACTACCTGAAATTTCAGGGTTAGTCATTCTTTTTATAATCTACCTTCCCCACTAGGAAGCCAATTCCCCCATGGCACAGGCCTTATCTATCTTGGTTATCACAGCCCCTGGTGCCTTGAACACACCTGGCGCATGGCAAATGCTCAAATATTTGTTGAATGTTATGTGTTGAATCGACTCTGCCTGGAGGAGTCAAAGTAAGCTTCCCAGAGGAGGTGACAGTCGAGCTGGGTCCTGAAACTTGATGAAACGGAGGTGTTCATTTTTGGGCTGCATAGCAACAACCACTATCATGACTGCCTTTTGGGGTATCCTCACCCCTCCCACCTCTTCTTGGCAAGCGTTTAACCGGCCTCCCCCCTTCAAGAGCTGAGATACACGGTGTAAGCTGCATCCAGCAAGCCTTTGTAATTTTGAGCAGACCCAAAGTCCTGCCAGAATGCCTGGGCAGCTCCTGCTTCCCTGACTTCCAGAGTTGCCCTGCTCCTGCCCCCTTCCGCCTCTCAAGTCTTTGAGCTGCTCTCTCTTTTCCTTTTCAACTTCAGCTGGCCAGAGGCTGGTGCTTTGAATGGAAGAACTGTTCCTGACATGGCTGGTAGGTGGGAAGGTAGCAACCTGCTCAGAGAATGGAGGCATGAAACAACAGAAAACGCTAGGGCATGAAATCTAGCACTCCTTCAAGGTACAGACAGTCTCCCAAAACTCTGGGACTCCCTAGGAATGCAAAATTCAAAAGTTAGAGTCATTTTGCTTGGTCAACTCTGTCCTACAGGAAAAGGGGACATTTTCACCAAGATCAATGCTTTGCCAACATCGTCAGCCTTCATTTCCACATCTTTGAAGTGATACCAGGCTGGACAACGGAAAGTTTCCTTCCTACTTTATCATAATTACTATAACAGCCACTACCATTTTGTGTTTGTCCAGGAATTTCAGCTTTTCAAAGAACTTTGAAATCCATTAACTTAGAGGCTTATCAAGGCCTCTAAGACTGAGGCATTTAACAGGTGGATTTGCAAACCGGTTAAAAAAATAAAAAACAAAAATAAAATAACTCAGAACGGCCAAGAAAGCCCAGCCTCTGTCCGACCACCGACCTTCCTTAATCAGACACTTGTGGCTTTTTCCCGAAGCAGCTGCCGGTGAGCTATTCGTTCAGACCAGCAGGAAGATAATGGTGAACAGCACACTCGGAGCCTTCTGCTGACTCAGCTCCATGCCTCCGGAGACGCTCCCCTCATCACGCATCCCGAGTCGTGGTAGGCACACTCGGGCCTGTCTCCAGCATCCTTTTTCTGGCAGTGAAGCCAGTGCAACAGCGGGTGGAGCAAGAGAGGGACGCAGGACCCAGCAAGCACAACCCTGGCTATGTTGTATAATAAAGAACTCCGCTGGTCTCGGGAGAGGTCTTCTAAATCTTTGGCGTTTCCTGTGATAGGAGTGTCTTTTGTTATGCGTGGTGGACCCTGGACCACACCTGACAGTTTAGGCTAAGGTGATGATTCAGGGTTGGGCTGACCATCCAGGAAAGGCCAACCAGGTGATTGGGAGGGTGGGGCTTTGAGCCACAGCATATCAGCCCCACCTCTGGGGAGTGTAGGGAAAGGGGCTGGAGGCTGAGCCCAGACTTTCAATCCACCAGGCCTAGTAATGAAGCCCCAATAAAAACCCTGAGTATGGAAATGGATAGTGTTGATGGTAACATTAGAGTGAGTAGCAGCTGGTTTATAAATGGGATTGCGGCTGAAAAGGGTAGTCTAGGGATGTAATCGTCAATTGAAAGAAAACTAGAGAATAATCTGGGGACTGAATAACACAGTGAACCCAGAGATGGATGTGAATTGTGGTTGATGGTACAAATGCAAGAATGTCCTTCTGTGAAATAGAACGGATGTACGATACTATTGCACGGTGGTGGGAATGTGGAGAAGCATGGGAAAAATACAATTAATGTTACCTATGGACTATAGCTAACAACAATACTGCAATATTCTTACATCAGTGCCAAAGATGTATTGTGTTAATAATAGGAGGATATGGGAAAAAAGTGCCAAATGTACGCTAGGGGCCATAGTTAGTGATAATAATCTGATATTATCTCATAATCTATAACAAATGTTCCACATTGGTGTGGTGTGTTGGTGAAGGGGTGTTGTATGGGAATTCTAGACATGTGCATGATTGTTTTATAAGTTCACAACTTCTGTAATAAAAATATATTAAAAAAAAAATAACAGGGTAGGTTGGGGGTAAAATACGCCAAATATAAGATACGAACTATAGTTGTTAGTAATACTTTGACAATGGTTGTGGCATTTTGATATTATTTATGAATTCCAAAAAGAGATATTGATGATGTTTGTAAACTGGTCTGTTCCTCTGGGGGTGATACCCCTTTGATTGTATTAAATTCAGAGGTTTCACTTTTACTTTATTAAATCAAGATTAGGGCTTTGATTCAACCACGTCATCAGGGCATGCAGAGTTGAGTCCCCACTCCCTTGACGGGCTATATATATACAGACACTCAGTCAAGAACATGGAAGTAGATACACAGAAAAAGACACAGCAGAGGAGAGAACTTGGTTTTGATGCTGGCGCTCCGGGGAGAGTTGAGCCATTCACCTGATAGTTTACAGCTGACCTTGTGAAGAGACCAGAGCAGCTGAGCCCAGAAAAATACCAGCCCCGGGAAGAGAGACTAGCCTTATGCCATCCTACAGCTGCTGGACCCATGGAGCCTTAAGAGGGAAGAGGAAGGCTGAACCCTCGCAGACATCACCTGCCATCTTGCGTCAACACGTGGCAAATGACCTTGGGTGAGGAAGTACCTCTATGGTACCTTGAGTTAGACTCTTTATGGCCTGGTAACTGTAAGCTTCTACCCCAAATAAAAACCCTTTATAAAAACCAACAGATTTCTGGTACTTTGCATCAGCACCCTTTTGGCTGACTAATATAATGATCTTTCATAATTTGTTACAAATTTTTCACAACAATGCAAGGTATTGGTGATGGATGATGTAAAGCTCTGTATGATGTTATGCATGTTTGTTTTATAAGTTCACAACTTTTACTATACACTTATTGTTTCTGTATGCTCATGTATGAATGACATACTTCAATAAATTTTTTAAATGGAAAAAAAAAAAAAAACCTGGACATCAAAGCTCAGGTGAGCTTCCCTGCTTGATAATACACATGAATGTGCCAGGAGGGTGCCACGTCTCAACGCACCGAGGAGGACATGGAAGCTTCACGTTGGCCCCTCCCAGACCTCACTCCATGCATCACTTCTTAGCTGTATCCTTTTTGCTATAATAAAACTAATCATAAGTGCAGCACTTTCCTGAGTTCTGTGAGTCATTCTAACAAATTATTGAGCCTGAGAGGGTAGTGCTCATCAGATATTCCACATCCCCTCTTCTTCCTGTCCCCTTGAGTTAGGTGAAGACACATGAGTTGCTCCAGCCAATCAAATGTGAACTGATGCCTTTAAGAGCCAGGGCACAGCTTGCTCCCTCCCTTCCCCCACCAGGACAATTGCTTACAGTCCAAGCCTTGTCCTTCTGGGTCCCCACATGAGAGGATGTGAAGCAGAACTTCTAGCCAACCCTCTGTGGACAATTCAAATGAGTGAGAAATAAATCTTCATTGTTATAAGCCACTAAGATATGGGGGTTGTTTTTTCTTCAGCATGACCCAGCCCAAAGGAGCTTTCCTAAACACCCCATCCCAAAGGCCATCTCCTGTCATTCTCAGTCCCTTGAACCTGCTCTAGCTTTATCTTAGCACTTATCAGCAACTAACATCGTATATTCATCCTAAGTTTACAGGCTGTCCCCTTCCCGTTGAATGTAAGCTCTGTGAGGGCAGGGACTTTGTCTGTTCCCCAGTATCCCCAGCACCTTGAACAACATGCCTGGACATAGGTGGCTCAGCAGATAGTTATGGAATGACTCAATGAGCAAATGAACAGAAATAGATAAAACACAGTCCTATCCTCAACGAGGACAGCTGGAGAGATAAACCAAGAAGTAAATTATTAGAATGCAGAAGCTACAAAAGCACAGGAAAGGCACTTAATCCTGTGGGAGAGGTGGGGGAACATCCAAAGTTTCCCAGAGAGCATGACTTCTGAGATGAGTTTTGAAGAAAATGAGAGAAGATGGAGTAGCAGCCCAGGCAAGGACCAGAAAGAGGTCTATATAAGCAACTAGAGCAGCATTTTTTATCAAGCTGATGAGACTATTAACAAAAGCCATGAAAAACAAAAAGAAGAGTTTCGTAGTCAAATACATTTGGGACACAGTGCAGTTTAGTAGTGCAGGACTTCTCAGAGCCTCAAATGGGCTAATAGTCACTGTAAATATCTGAGATTTTCATGATGTTCAGCATCTCCTAAACTTATTTTTGCTTAAACTCTTTTCCAGAGAAAGCACCTCTGGAATAGTATTTCTCAGGACGCTTTTTTGGAAATGCAGGACAAGAGAAAATTGAAAAGGGGGTAGAGAATTGAATTGAGGCTGGAAAAGTCGGTGGGGGTCAGTAATCAGATAAGAGGAGTTGTTTGGTGGGAGTTGACAGTCTATCTGAAGGCAACGTGGTACAAATGATGAGTTTGCCAGGAAGAGAGGCTTTAGGACCATCTTCCATCACAGAAAATGGATATCCTCTCTGGTCCTTTTGTCATCACCAGTAATCACCATCCGATGGGCCAGGGGACACATATAAAGTCCAGGACTGGGACTTAGGAAGCAGATTGCCCTTCAGCAAGTCTCTGAAGCTCTCTGGGACTCATCTCCCACAACCGCATGATGACTCAAGTAAATACATCCTTTCTATGGTCTCTGCTGATTCTTATATTCAATAAGGTAACATTGAAACCATCAATGACTATGATATTTAGTATAAAGGCCTAAGGTATCATCCTTTACATTGAAAAAGCTCAGAAGTTCAAGAGATTTTGAGAGAAGAGAAGAGAGTGAATAATCATGCAGAAAATCCATTTTTAGTGGTAGGAGGGACAATGAAAAGGATGGTCTAACATTGGGACCAAGAGAACGATCAGATTTCCTGCCCCCCCCCCCAACACACACATACTTCCACACATACCTGTCTCTTTTCTTCCAAGGGAAATCCCTCTTCCCTACAGCAATTTTCCAGACTCTTGCCACCCATGAGATCAGCCATTTTCTTGGCTCCATCCAATCTTATGATGCCAAGAGAAAGAGGGAAAATCACACCCTGAGGCTGGGCTGCCTGCTCCCGGAAGCTGGGCAGCCTGCTTAGCACATGTGGTCAGCTGTGGAGCAGAATATAAATTGTCAAAACCCAAACGATTAAGTTGTCACTTCCTATTGGAGGAAGCACATTCCAAGATGCAACTGATGGGGAAAGAAAAATTGCAAGAGAAAATACATCTGACAGAGGCAGTGCAGTGATGGCTTTCTCCGTTCCTGATTTGTGACAGGTAGGCACAGATTTTCTCTTTCAAACCCCATGTACTAGGCATGGGGGGATAGGCAGATGACCACAGCTACCACAAGGATAAAGAAGAGGAATAAATTCACAGTCAGGTGGTGAGGCCATTTTGTTTGTCATGTGACACAGAAGTAGTGAAGTCACAGGAGACAGGGAAGGCAACTGCTTCAAGCCTGAGAAATTGGAAAAGGCACCATGGATCCCTTGACATTCAAACTTCAAGGCAAAGTGGGACAAGTGATGACATGTTTTGCATTTGTATTTCTTTCTAGAGTTTCCATATATTGCATCTCACTTGATCCTCATGAGAACCCCAAGAGGTAAATAGAATGATGGAGGTGGGAGAGAAGAACTGGATTATGGATTTGAAGAACGCTGGGACATGTGGAAGAAAGAACAAGCTATCTAGTTCTGCAGATGGGCGCAGTAGGGGAGACAGAAAGAGCTGGAAGGTGTGGAGAGCAAACTGTGGAGAAGGATGCCTGGCTAAAGATTTAGACTTTACCCTAACAATAATGGGGAGATCACCAAAGTGAGTGGAGGTAATGCTTTAAAGCTTCCCTTTGGGGGCATGAGCTTGTGGTTGAAGGTGAACATATGAACAGGGAAGTTAGAAGACTGGAGCCAGAGCCCAGATGAAAGGTGATGAGGGCCTGGTGACAGAGTTGAGGTTACCAAGAGGTTGGCAGTGGAAGAATCGCAGAACCAGCAGGCCAGGTGTGCTGCCAGAAATGGTTTTCTGTCTTACGTAGACAAGACTCAAAACAACATTAAAGCACAAAAGATAAAACTATGATTATCTTTCGACCCTTCTGATTAGCCAAGGAGAAAGTCTTATTTGGGTGCTAATAGATCTTCAACACACATCAACACCTCTCTAACATTCGCTAATCTCCTTTTAAGGAAAGTTGTATGCTAAGCCTTCTAAAGAAATAGCACCTACTTACATTTTAGTAGCAGTATCGTGTTTCCTCTTTTCTATTTTTGTTTTGAGGGTTTTTTAATTTGTGTGATTTTGTTTGTGTGTGTGTGTTTACTGTTGTCTTCTATTTATGTGGAAAAAGTTTCCACTTTTGGTCATGATACAGCACATTCTTTTAAGATATATTTATTTTCTTTTAAGATATAAAGCAAAGCATTATGCAAATAATAGTCAAAATGGCCACACACACACACACACACACAAAATTGGGGATGATGGCATGGGAAGGATTAAAGTTTAAGAACTTCATGGTGGAAACAGCACGAGCTGTGGACTCAGGAGACCTGACTTAAGTCCCAGCTCTGCTACTTACTGGCTGGGTGAAGAAGGCTGAGCTTCCGTGAGCCTTTGGACTTCAGCCTCTTCCTCTCTACAGTGAGGATGGTGCTTCTTGGATCCCTGCCTGCGACATGGTGCCTGAACACCCTGGGAGCTTCATACACAACATTCTTTCCTTTCTCTTTAGAGCAGGGGTTCTTAACCTCTTTTGTTCCATGGATCCCTTTGCCAGTCAGGTGAAAACCATGGACCCCTTACTAAGTCCACACTATACTGCATGTTATTTAATAAATATATCACACCCACACCAACAGGTCCCCATGAGAAAAATGTTTTTTTTTTTGAATTTCAATTCAAGCTCACGGACCCTTTGCTAAAAACCCCGGCTTTAGAGCATGGGTGGCTTGAAGAGTGGGGGCATCATTGACAGAGAGAGAGAAGCCAGTATGAAGACAAATTCTGGGACAAAGAGGAGGCAAGTTCTGGGCTGGCTCCCTTTGAGGTGTTCATGATCATGTCAAGCAGAGAAGCCCACCAAGCAGCTGGGAGAATGGACAGAAATGCAATGGGTGGGCCTGGGGCTTCAGGTGTAGATTGTGGAGACGTCTGCAGCATGCAGGACCACACCTGGAGAACAGCAGCTGCTGGGGATGCTTTGAGGAAGTCCCTCTCTCACCTGTGCAGAGGCAGAGGTCCCACCAGGCAGGCAGAGGGCAGGTCACCATCAACCAAGGCAGAGTGACTCCTGACCTCCAAGGAGCAGGAGACCCTCCCAATGACTGGACCTCTGCCCCATCTCATTTTACAGATGAGGAAACCTGAGGTCAGAGAGGAGAAAGAAAGAATCAGTTGCTCTAAGATTCCTTCCCAGATCTGCCTAACTCAAAGCTCCGAATAGTTACAATACCACCCGCTGCTTCTCATCGCGCAGACCTCACCCTAATAAGGTCAGACTTTAAAAGTGGAAGACCACTTAGTCCAATCTTCTCACTTCCAAACGAGGAAGCTGAGGCCCAGAGCGTTTACCTGGCCTACCCACCAAGCTCATCCTGTTACCGTGGTGAAGGCAATGAAATCTGTTACCACACTCTTGCCATGTCCCTGTGTGGTCCCTGCAGTCAGCTGACTAAGGGTCCACAAAATACCCAAGTCCCTAAACCCTGTGACTGTTACCTTACACGGCAACAGGGACTTTGCAGGTGTAATTAAGTTAAGGATCTTGAGACGGGGAGATTAACTCGGATTATCTAGGTGGACCCTAAAAGTAATCACAAGTGTCCCTAAAAGAGGGAGGCAGAGGAGATTCAACATGGAAGAAGAAGGCAGCATGAGGAACAAAGCAAGATGCTGCACTGCTGGTTTGAAGATGGATGAAAGGTCCATGAGCCGAGGAAGGCAGCTCTGGAAGCTGGAAAAGTCAAGGAAATTAATTCTCCCCTAGGACTTCCAGGAGGAACATGGCCCTCCTGACACTTTGATTTCCCAGCAGTGGAACTGACTTCAGACTTCTGACCTCCAGAGCTGCAAGAGAATAAATGTACGTTGTTTGTGGTCATTTGTTATAGCAGCTGTGGGAAGCGAACACGGTCTGGGACCTGGCCCTGCCAACTAACCCACTATTTTATTTAAACACCCACTGACGGTGTGTGCTGAGTGCTGGGAGCAGGGAAGGAGGGAGTGTCCACAAACCACGCGAGCTGGAGCATGCACCACACGTGTAAGTGGACCAAGGGCATGTGACCTGTGGACACAACATGGGCTTGGGCAAGCCTGGAAGAAATTTCTAAATTCTACCACAGCCAGGACACCACACCTGGCTTGGGGACCAAAGAGATGGCTGCACAAAGGGGGCCCCATTAGGATGCACATTCTGAGCAGAATTTCTGGTAATGGGTAGGATTGAAACGTCTCTGTGTGGCTGAGAGTTGATGTTTTGGCTACAACTGCTTGCAAGGAAAGATATGGTCGGAACAGAACCTTTCCTACATGGACCTGAACCAGAGGCTGTGATTGCTTTAATGAAATCTTCTAACCAGCTGCACATACCCAACTCAACCACAAAAGGTAACAGGTTGGTTTAGGAACTAAAACTTAGTCTCGGTGTATTTGGGGGAAATGCTGAAGCTAACAAAAAGCCCATTATTAATTCATTCATCCTCTTTCTCTCTTCTCCAGGTATCCTGAAATCCTTGACACTTTCCTCTCCAGGTCCAAATGTGATGGGGAAGATTTGGTTGCGAAGAACTTGGTGGAGGTATGTTATACAACTCCCTGCAAGGCCACATGTGAACTGCGCAAATCATCCTCCTGGAAAAAGTATTAAATGCCGACCTGTCTTTTTGCAATCTGCTCAGTGCCCTACTCAATCTGCCTCGGTGTCCCTCAGCTGCTGGAAGAGCCAATGAAAAGGGTCAGCATCCTCACACACAGAGCCCCACTTGGTCTGGACACAGTCACAACATTTGAAACCGGCCTCCAAAGAAGGGAATGGATTCCACTGGCCGTTGACTAGATAAATAGGTGGATATGCCGACTGGTACTTATCTACTTACACCCACAAAGGTTTAGTGAAATGTGGGACTCAAAGTAATGAATACATGACTTACCAAGCACCTACTGTGTGGACAGTACTGCACAGTGATCAAACCATAACACCTAGAGCAGCGGTTCTCAACCAGGGACACCCGTGTCCCCAGGGGGCACTGGGCAATGTCTGGAGGTGGGAGTGCTACTGGCATCCAGTGCATAGAGGCCAGGGAGCTGCTAAATGTTCCACAATGCACAGGACAATCCCCCACGACAAAGAATTTTCCAGCCAACACGTCCTTGATGCCAAGGGTGAGAAGCCTGAGAGCCAAACTAGCTGGGTTCGAGTCTTGGCTCTACCATTTGCCACATGTGTGAGTTTGAACACATGCTTTCACTTCTCTGGGCCACGGTTATCTCTCTAAGGTGGGGATAATCATGGTACCACCTCATGGGGCTGCTGTGAGGCCACAACTGTGTTAGCATCAGCACAGAGCTCACTACACAGCACGGTCTCCATGCCACAGCTGCTTAGAAGCCAAGCACTGGGCGATACCCTTTGCACAGAAAAGTGCTGATCCTCACAACGGCCTTGCAGGTTTGGTATTACTGTTAACCCATTTTATAGATAAAGAAGTTGAGACTCAGGATGGTTAAGTCACTCGACCAAGGACACACAGCCGAGTTTGGAACCCAGGTTGCCTGGATTCAAAGCACACACACTCCCAGATTTCTCACACAGAGGCAGGCACAACCTGGCAGTACTCACAGGCAGAGAATAAACGCTAGAACTTCCTACAGCCTTACTTTTTCTCCCTCCCCCCTCCCCCACTGTTGTTTGTGCTCACTGTCTGCTCTCTGTGTCCACTCACTGTGTATTCTTTCTGTGTCTGCTTGTCTTTTCTTCTCGTCTTTCTCTTTTTTTTT
>JAQZBX010033406.1:10045-25528 GCA_029593785.1 Cabassous unicinctus | reverse complement strand
CCTTAAAAATTCTTTAAGAAATCCAAGGAGAGCTGGAATCCCTGGTTGCTGCCGGTTTCCTGCAGGCGTGGCTCCATCTGCATTTCGCTTTAGTTCCGTTTCTAAATCATTCCTCCTCCCTTTGCCACTGGATGATGGCCCCAAACTCACCATGATTTTGATTCTGTTTTGTCACCTGTCAAAAAGCATTTTCTCTCCTGAATCATTCCCCTGAGCAAGCCAGAGTGAGAGAGAAGAAGCTAGAGACAGATATTAAAAGAACTGCTAAAAGAGCTTGACTAGGAAAACAGATCCCAGCTTAGGAAACAACAAAACAAACTAAAACAATTCTGACATTGTTTAAATCTCACTTTTTAGCTCATAAATATTTCCCAGCCACCCCAAAACTGTAGACCTGGGATTCCACAGTTAGATTTTGAGGTTCCCCTTGGAAAACAGAAGCTCACCTCTGCTTCCAGTTTTAAAGTTGTTTGGGAAAGGGTATTTGAAGGCCTCTTGAGGGCTTGATTCCCCGATCTTCCTCAGGAACTAGCCCACCTTGGAAAAGTCCGGTGGTCCTGAGGGTCACGAAGTCCCTGCTGGTCTGAGATTTCTCTCTCAGTCTCCGAATCCCTTGAATTCACTCCCTTGTGCTGCCCAATAACATAGAGGAAGCCCAGCTAAATGTGAATTTCAGACAAACAGTAAATCATTTTTTAGTATAAGTATATCCCATGCAATATTTGGGACATACTTATACTAAAAATTTTAGCATAATAATTTTGAAATTATCCTCTGTTTCTCATAAATTCAAATTTAAGAGGGTGTTCTGTATTTTAGTTTGCAAATCTGGCGACTCTACTTGCTATGCAGAAGGGGCTTTCGACAAGGGTTGCATTTTTGTCCTGGCTGCCTGAGGAAATTCATTGACTAATGCTCACACTCACCCTCCAAGAAAGGGCCGAGGCCAGGGGAAGGGACATTAGTTCCAGACAAGGGAAGATTTAATCACCAGCTTTAAGGACCTGTTTTTCGTGCCACGCCCTGGGCCGGCCCCGGTACACAAGGTAACTTTCCCAGCTCACCCCACGATGGGCAGGGAGAGCAAGTTCCTCTCTGATAGGGGTTGGCTGCCTTTTTCTGTGTAGATATTTTAGGCTGTGTGGGCTACGTGGTCTCTGTCCCAACTCTGCAGCTTCGTGGTTGAGCAGGAAAACAGCTGTGGACAGTATGTAAATGAACAGGCGTGGCCGGAAGCTATAAACCCGCCTTTATGACGTGCCTGGAGGCCAGAACTGGGCTGCTGGGCCCTGGCGGGATGACCCCTGCTCTGCGGGCCCGGCCACGGCGTTTGCTCTGGGGTGCCTGAAGGGACAGCATAAGCACGTTGCTGAGTAGAAAGGAAACCTCACATGAAGTTGTAAGGTAATAAGTTTTTCCGTTCAGACTTAGAAGCCTGTTTGTGGGGTCCTGTTTTAAGGGCCAGTGAAATGGAGTGTGATATTAGCCTGAGTTCAAGCCCCACTTCCTTCATTTTCTAGCTGCTTGCCCCTGGACAAGTCATTTAGCCTTTCTGAACCTCAGTTTCCTCATCTGTAAAATAGGGCTGCTGCAGCTGCCAATAATAATAATAATAATAATAACAAACCTACTTAGTTTGCAAATGTAAGGAGCTTCAAAGAACATTCAGCACATACGTTATAGCACACGTACCAGCTCATTTCATTCTTTCAACCTCGTCTGCCGGCTGGGGTAGGGAAGAGGGGAGTAGCTCAAAGATTGCCACCATCACCTCCCTGATCTTACATCCTTCCTCTCTCGGCTCACTTGGCTCCAGCCACAATGACTTCCCTCATGTTCTTCGAACTCAAGACACTCCTGTTTCCTGCTCTAGGACGTTGGTCTCGCTGCTGCTTCTGCCTGGATGGCTTTCCCCCAGAAACCCACAGGCTTTTCCCCTCACTTCATTCTTCTTCCCAAATGTCACCTGCCCTGACCACCCGAACCAAAGCAGCCCCCACCCCATCACAATCATTCCTGTAGCCCTGTTTCGTTTTCTTCTGCACACTTATCATAATCCACAATTATATTATTTGTTGGGTTGCTTACTTGCTTACTACTAGGACATAAATACGCTAAGTGCAGGAAACATATCTAAGCAGTTTGTGGCTACAGCACCAGGATCTAGCATAGTGCCGGCAAAATACAGACACTCCACAAATATTTCTATAAAGAATGAATACATAAATGTGAAGGGAGGGAGAAGAAACAGGGAGGTGCAGATTTCACCCCCACTTCCCAGCACCAGCACATTCTAGCTGGAAGGTATTGGGCAAATTGCTAGACCTCTCTGGGCCTCAATTACTCACCCCATGCAGGGATTCAGCATCTGTGCTGAATGAGACAAGGTGGACCTCTGGCTTCTGCTAACTACAGACAGTGGACAAAGTATAAGCAACAGCTACCTGAGGGCGCAGGAGTGTGACCAAAGCAGAAACTGGAGGGAATCGACACTTGGAATGGCATAGAGTGAGTTTCTCATATTTTACCATTTTTAGGGTTAGGGATAGGTCTCCATCTGTGCCATACAAGGTGGCTAAAGATGTGATAGAAAACGTGCATTTCACTGTGTTAAAGAACCAGAGGATGGAGTTTGGGACAATCATAGCCCCTGGAGAGTGAAGGGAGAATTCCAAAAAGCCAGAGAGAGGGAGCCTCAAATTACATTTATAAACTTTATCCAGGTATCTAGCTGACCCCTGAACCAAGCTTGGGGCAGATTCCAAGAAGCGCAGCAAAAGATAAAAGAACATTCATCCATGGGCCCCTGCAGGGTAGACAGAGTTTACGGTTTGAGTCTAGCCAAGTTAGGAGCACACTTAAAACACAATGACAACACTGCTCTTTAGTGGAACACACGGAGTCTGGAGTCTCTACACGTGTCATTCTCAATATTCAGAATACAACCCCAAATTACTAGGCCTGCAAAGGAAAAGGAAAGTGTGAGCCATACTCAAGGAAGAAAAGGCAACCAGTGGAAAATACACCCAAGGTGACCCTGAGTTGAAATTACCAGACAGAGATTTTGAGGCAGCCATATGTTTGAGGATTATAAATGCATGTAATGAATAAATAAATAAGAAATCCCAGCAGAGAAATCAAAATGATGAAAATGACTCAAATGGAAATTCTGATACTGAAAAATGCAACATCTGGAATTTAAAAAATCACTGGAGTGATTTAACAAGATTGTAGATAGAAGAAAGGGTCAGTGAATAGAAATTATCCAATCTGAAAAACAGAGAAAAAAAGATTAAAAATAAAATGGAACCAGAACCTCTGTAATCTGTGGGACACAGGTGAAAAACATAAACTTACAGATTCAAGAATCCCAGTAAACCCCAAAAAGAATTAAAAAGAAGAAAACAATACTTGGGCACATCATCATAAAAGAGAGAGAGAGAGAGAGAGAGAAAATCTTGAAATTAGCCAGAGAAAAACCACGCAGTATATACTAGTGACTGCTGACTTCTCTTTAGAACCCATGGAGGCCAGAGGATAATGGAACAGCATCATTAAAAGAAGAAGACATTCTTCTAGTTTCAGTCAAGTTTCAAAGATTTTCTAATGATGTCTCCTTCAAAAAACTGTGGGGTCCTCCAGAAAGAGTTTCCATGCAAACTTATTGATTTAAATGCAAGGAAAATAGTAATAAAAATAACCATGATTATAAAATTGAACTGCGTTCCAGGTGTGTGCTAAGCATTCTCCTTTCATTACCTTGTTTTAGTCTCACAAAACCTCTATGAGGAAGGGCCTGTTACTATCCCCAGGCTCGGAGAGGCTAAGTGACTTGCCCCAGCTCACACCACTGACGAGTGATGGATCTTGGATTTGAACCCAGGCAGTTTTGCATGAGAATCTGCTAGCTTAGCCTCTCTAGGCATGTTCTCTCAGCACTGGGTTTTGCAGTTTTGAGGGGACCAGTTTGGTCAGGGAATTTCTCACACTGACTTAGACATCCTCTCTACCACTCCCAGAAAAACCAAGTATCCCCAGTGCATGGAGCAGCCCAGGCCTGGTTATTTGGCAAAATCAGCAAACCAGGTGGCTGGGCAGCCGCTGAGTCAGAGGTGATGACTACTAACCTGTAGGGCGGCTGCGGCGGAGGATCCTGGCAGCTGGACTGCCTGCCTCTCCCCGTCTGCAGCACCTGGGTGGGGTCTGTGGCCAGGCCAGCTGCTTTGCCAGCTGCTTTCCTAGCCAGAGCCAAGCCCACAGACAAAGGCCCAGGCAGACTGCCCTCTGGAAATGTCGAGGTGCTGAGAGGCGGTGCATTGCTCTTCTCTGGCACCTGCACAGGCTCCCCCTGGTCCATGGCACTGAAGACAGGGCTCTGCAGTGGTTACGTGTGGGAGCTCTGCAGTCAGACCAGCCCGAGTTCATGTTCCTGCTATGCCATGTCTGAGCTGTGGGTTCTTGGGCAAATGCCTTCATCTTTCTAAGCCACAATATTCACATCTGTAAAATGGAACAATAGCAATTCTAGAACCTTCCATAGAAGACTCTTGTGATGGTCAAATGAGATATTGTGTGTGCAGTCCACAGCGAGTATGTGGCCAGACTGTGCACCAGCTCTTTCTCCATCCTCTTCATTCCCTTCCCAGAGTCAATAAATACTCCTCAGAGGACCTTGGAAAGCCCTGGAGTAGCTGCCATACCCCCCAGCAGCTGTGCCTGCTGAGGCTAATGGCCTCATAAGCAACTTCCTGGAGCAAAGTACCCTTAGGTGATGGGAACTGCCTTGCCGGAGAGGCTGGGGGGCTACACCCCACCCCCACTCCTTAACCAGTGATTGAGGGAAGGCAGGAAAACTCTGTGAGGCCCTTCACACTCCCAGCGCCCCGCAGCTGAGCCACAGCTTCGCTTGGCTTCTTCCTTTCCCTTCCTGCCTCCCTCTCTCCATTACAGGGTTTTCTCCTGAGAGCACCTTCCTCAATAAACTATTTGCTCTGGTTCCGCAGAAACTGACCTACAATAGCTCCTGATACTTCCCTGCATTTAAAGAGGAATGTTTGTCCCCTGGTAAATGTTCAATTTCCAAACTAAAACTATAAAGCACAGAAAGATAAACAAAAGCACGTTGCATGTCGGATGGGGCAGGAGTTTCCGGAGAGAAGTAGGTTTGCCTGGAGGCTCTATCAGGGACCTATCCACCCAGGCAGGCTCCCTGCCTGCCCAGTGGGGACTGTCCTGCCCAGCCCGGGGGGACGGGGGATTGAGCAGCTCAGAGCCAGAGCTGCAGGACAGGGTGCTGGCTGAGGGCTATGACGGGCACAGAGCTTTGCTCTCACATGCTAATAAGCTAGGTTAGGCTAAGTCACAATCGACCCAAATGCGTAATGGCTGCAACACCACAGCAGTGTATTCCTTGCCCATGTAACAGCCAAATTAAATTTTCCTGTTGGGCAGGTGGCTGTTCTCGGCCCAGGGACTTGGGGTCCCAGCTCCACCTTGCGGCTCTGCCGACCCCTGAGATGGTGCTGCCAGGTGCGTCCAACCAGCCAGAGGAGAGAGACGTGGAGGAGGCACCTCCTCTGAGCCTTGACCAATGATAACACACCTAGGGTAGCTGCAGGCCAGGTAGCTGCTGCCCTCGGACAGGCCTACACCACCGAAGATGAGCGCTAACTTTGGTAGACAGAAAACCATCTCTGCCACGTGACCTACCTCCCTCCTTCCTTCCTTCCCTTCCTTTTTCTTTCTTTCCTCCCTTCCTTCCGTAATTATTTATTGGGCTTCTACCTCGTGCCAGACATTGTGGTAGGTGCTGGGGATGCCATGTCATTCCAAACAGATGAGATCCATGCCCTCGTGGAATTATGGTTTTGCTGATGGCTGCAGCAGCGTGGACCCTCGTGCTGAGCTCTGAGGGTGCCTCTGGGCTCAGCAGGAACGAGTTCTTGCATCGTTAGCGACGTCTTCTCTGAGCACTGGGCAGGGGTGCTGGCATGAGTGTCTCCGGGACCAGCTCTGAGCAGGCTTTGTAGCCCGGCAGAGCTGAATTTAAATCCTGGCTGCATTCCTTCAACCGTGAGCCATGCAACTTTGGCTGAGCTCCTTGTGTTTCTTGCACTTTGGTGTTCAATTGTAAACATTGGTTTGATGCAACCCACCGCGTATGGTTATTTCCTAGACTACGTAAGATAGGATGCAGGTAAAGCCTGCAGCACACTGCCCGGCCTTTGCTGAGTCTGAGGGAGAAGGGAGCAGGTGGAGAGGCCTAGGAGGACGGAACTACTGCTGATAGGGGCACGGGAGGGCCTGGGAGCCGGAGCCTGCCCCTCCTCAGCAGGAGGCCAGTTCCTGGACAGCAACAGTTCTCTCTCTGGCTGTGTCCCCCTGGACCCTGGTTAGCTGGGCTCCTCTTTCCTGGTGGAGGGGCTTCTGCACTGCTATCAGACACCTCATTTGAACCACCACAGCCCTCTAAGGAGAGAGCACTGCAGGCGAGCAGGAAGGCTGGCTGCAGAGGACATTGGAGCCTGACTGGGGCGGCTGCAGGGAGCATTAGAGACTCGGGGTGTCACCAGACTGGAGCTCCATGCCTCACCCTCTGGGCAGGCCGTGGCTGGCTCTGAGCGTGGCGGCCGGTGGGGAGGTTTCTGTTAACAGCTGTGGACACCAGGCCCCTGGTCTGTAATTCCGGTGGACGCCTGACCCTCCCAGGGAGCCTCAGGGTAGCAAAGGGGCTGGAGGGCAAGGGCTGCAGGCCAGCCAGCAGCCTCTGAGGACATTTGGGTCACTTAAATGTCAACCAGGACCTGCTCCTCAAAGGGGCACTTGGAGGGACGTGCACTCTTGATCTAAACGCAGGCAGCCTCACCGCCCCCTTGGAAACAGGGCACGGCACACCTCTGAGGGTTAGTGTCCACGTGTTTAGAGGAGTATCTTGTGATTCCCTCAGCTGTTTCTAAGCTTCATCCCTTCTTCAAAACACAGACACACACATTTTCTTAGCTTATATGCATGAAAAAATCTCAAACACAATGCAAAAGTATATGTGGGAAAATGTCAGCCCTGAGCCCCCGGTTTCTCTGCTCCCTTCCACAGGGACAAATAAACCTCTGTCACCGAGCCTTGCATATTCTAAAACAGCAGAGCAGTGTGCTATGCAGATGTCCCATCATTTATGTGACCTCATTTAAGCCTCTGCATGGACATTTGAGTTATTCCCCAAAGTTTGCTAGCAAAATTCAATGCTGCAATGAATAACTCGGTACAGGTGTCGTCACCTCTGCATCACTTTCCTGAAAGCAATGCTGCTGGGTCGAGGGCAAAGGTACTTGCTAGGCAAAGCCTGGCATGGCCAAATTACATGCCAAAGACGTGGACCCTCTTCTAGCCCCACCCAGCTACCATGCCAGTGCCGCTTTACAGGAGCTTTATTTGGACGGTGGAGATCACCGTGTCTGGGGGACACGGCAGAGAGAAGTACTAAAGCGTGGCTTGTGCAGACTCTCACAGTCAAGCCTGCTTCTCAGTAACGCCCTGGCTCTGCCACTGCTGCTAATATGACTTTGGGCAACTTACTTAACCTTTCTGGGCTTGAGTTTCCTCATCTGTACAATGGGAAAGTAATGCCACCACCTGCCATAGAAGTGAGGATGGCATGAGCGAGCCAGGCAAGGCCCTGCCGCCTGGGGCTTGGCACAGGCAGCGCACACGCCAGCGCGTCGCTGATTGCGGTTGTGGCCGTCAGCCTTGTGTACTGAGAAGGGGTCGGGGATGTGCTCCGGGCGGGCCGCGCGTCTCTGTTACTCTGAGCTAGCTGTCGGACACGCATGAGTAGTTCGTCACCGGATCCCGTTGGTTAATACAGGGAGGACGGTGAGCTCACCGCCAGCTGGCTGCTGTCCACTGCAAATGGAGTCGCCACATCAACTGGCAGAACCGGAGCGTGGATTAGACCCGTTTCCTCATCCTCACAGTGGGGTAAGAAAGACTCGTCCTGTCCCCTCCCAACTCCAACCTACTCTCCACGCTTTGTTTACATGCCGGTTCCTCCAGAGACCTGCCCCTCCCACCCCCTCTGGCTAAGATCCCTTTTATGCAGCTAACTGCCCTTCCCTTCTTCACAGCTGAAGGGCAAGTTGCCTCAGATTGGGGTTTAAGTACGACAGGCATTCCAGATGTGGCTGATATTTTGTCATTGGCACTTCTGACTGCACAAGTGGGCATGCTGCTAAAATTAAATCATTCCTTTCCTCTGATGGTTGCATATCACAAATACAAGAAGTTTAGGGGAAAAATTTTTGCACCCTGCAAAGTTGGTGCTAGGCGTAATTAGCCTCTGTCTATTTGTGTCTAGCAAGCCTCACCAATTTGCAAGCAGCTATTTTTAAAACTGCCTCTATCTTCGATCCCAAACACCAAACCCCTTTCCTCCAGTGGGCAACAGCAAAAACAGAAGCGCCTTCCGAAACCTGGCCACCTTGGTGCACAGATCAGGCAACCCAAAGAGGCGTGGGGACCCAGCAAGTCCAAATTCTTGCCTGAATTGTGGTCCGTGCCCAAAAATTGGGAAACTGCTGACTGATTCCCAAACATGATTTCCAATGGTTACACCTTGTTCCTGACTGTGTTTGCACATGCAGATGGGGTTGGCTGACTACTTTACATTCCCTTCACTTGTTTTGGCATTCTGTATAGCCTCAATTAAAAAAATATATTTTAGAGAATCATTCAGATAGCTACAAGTTGCCTTTCCTGATTCTTCTTGGCATTTGTTATATTTACATATTTTTCCCATCTGTTTTCCCATGGCAGATTCTGTGTCTGGCAGTAGAATTACTTTATAGCCTTTTGCCAGACAAATTAAGTCCCTTTACTTCCCACTATAATTATAAATTTCTGTCTCGTCGTCTCAAGGACTAAATCAGCTTGGGTTGGCCTCTCGGGTTGACCCAGATGAAGGTGAAATTTGAAAAACAAATGTCTCACAATGCTGCAAGGAAAAATGTTTGAGATGAGAAAAAAAGTTTCAAATCCAAGAGACAAGCCACCACTTCCTGGATGGGCACACCACTTAGGATTTTGTCACCCATCACAACTATGGACAGAACCTGGCCCAAGCAGGGAGAAAACCAACTCGTACAATCTGGTGGATAAACACCTGTTGTAGCCAGCCTCCAAGAAACCTGGGGAGCACGTGACTTCCGAGACCAAAGCATTGAGGCTTCCATCTTGTTCTCTTGGATCACTCACTCTGGGAGGAGCCAGCCACCATGTTGTGAGGATGCTCAAGCATCTCTGTGGAGCTGTCCACATGGAGAGGAACCGAGGCCTCCTGCCAAAAGCCAGCACCAACTCAGGTGCCATGTGAGTATACCGTCTTAGAATGGGATCCCCCAGCCCTGTTGAGCTTTCAGATGCCTGCAGCCCTGGCCCACATCTTGACTGCAACCTCATGAGAGACCCCGAGCCAGAACCACCCAGCTAAGCTGCTACCAAATTGCTGACCCAGAGAAACTGTGCGAGATGATGTATGTTTATTGTTGTTCGAAGTTGCTAAGTTTGGGGATAATTTGTTATGCAGCAATAGGCAACTCATACAGGGCCCAAATCATTAAATTAGTGTGGCTTCTTATGCATCACCTCTAAATGATATTATCCATAAATCTTCGTGGATATGAGGGAACGAAAAGGAGTGGAGAAGGAGTGAAATTTAAGAAAATAAACCCCTTTGCTATGTTTCAATATTAATAATGATAGTAATAATTAATTGATAGCCCTTTTTGGTAGTTACTATTTTCTCTTTGATCATTCCACTTTCTTGCTATTTCTCCCAGCCTGTTCCCACTTGGGAACTTTGCAGTTACTGTTCCTCTGCCTGGAACAGTCTCCCAGCTCTGCACTCAGCTGCCTCCCTCACATCGTTTAGATTCTGTTCAGATGGCACTTTCTTCCCTGACCATCGTGGCTAAAGTGGCTGCCCCCCTCCCGCCCAGTCACCCTCTCTCCCCCTGAGCTCCGTTTGTCAGTCTAGTGTGCCTGGCCTCCACAAGGGTGTGAGCTCCGGAAGAGCAGGGTTCCAGTCTTTCCTGTTCACTGCCGTGAGCCGCACCTGGCACAGAAGGTGATAAACAGGTGTTTGCTGACAGTGGGTGGTGCTGTCCTTTGTCAGGCACCAGCTCAGACGCTTTGCCTGCACTGTCTCAGTGAATCTTCCCAGGAGTCTGATGGGTCTTGTAACTGTCCCATTTTACAGGTAAAGGAGCTGAGCCTCGTCATCCAACCAGGAAACACTCCAGTCAGGACTTGAACCCCAGCCTGCGTGCCTTGAGGCATTGCTGCATAACCAGCATAAATGAAAAGGAAATGGGGGTACACTGAAAAGGAAGGCACTGTGGGGAGGCTGTCTCTTTGGGGTTCATGGGGCAAGGTGTGGGATTGGGGAGTAAGGTAAGCTACCATCTGGAAATTAAGAACCCACGCTGCTGTGTCTACTCTGAGGGAGGGAGGTGGGGGTGTCGGAACATGCATGGTTTAGAGGCACGTGTTACCAGGGACAGAGCCGGGCTCTGTCACTTAGCACCTGTGTGCTTGTCAGAAGGTAGTATGGCACAGTGGTCAAGCCCCCAGGCCCTGCTCTCACCTCTCAGTAGCTGTATGACCTTGGTAAGTGTCCTGATTGCTCTGTGCCTCAGTTTCCTCACCTGAAGCCAAACAACAACATTGACACATTTTTCTCTGTTCTTTTTTCTTCTTGTGGGAAGCTTCTGGGCTGAAAGGAGAAACCCAATAATTGTCCCTTCAACCCCCAAATTTACAAGGAGGTTTTGTCCCTTCTCTTGCAGCTGATCTGCTTCCTTTTGCCTGCTGTGGCTTTTCAATGTCTCCTGGGCTTTAGTGAAATTGGAATTTCTCCTGATGGAGGAAATTCCTGTCATCCACGATGGGGCTGGGGACAGCGTTTAGAGCCAGGCCTGGAATTCCAATCTGAGAGAAAAGCAGCATCAGTGACAGCCTCCAAGTAGATAAAGTATTAGTTGTTATGGACAAGCAAAGCCTTTTTCAGAACGTATCTCCCTCTGGTCCAAATAGGCAGCTTTGCATCTTTGTGGCTGCTGAAGCCATTGTGTTTTCCACAGTGCTTTTCACCTCTCCAACAGCTCCGTGTCTGACGTCTCATCCGAAAGATGGAGCTGGTAAAACCCTCCTGCAGGTGGTGGCAAAGGTTCTTGGAGAAATCTGAGATACCCAGAAAGCCTTGCTAATATCTTTCCGTAGAGTGCAGGGTGTGCAGAAACAGACTCACCTGCTGATCCGTCTATGGACCTTCAAGCCTTGAAACTTTATTGTCCTCCTTTTGATACCCTAGAGGCCAGCACAGGGCTGGATGTAGTCAACTGGCATTAGCATCCATTCCCAATGCTTTCTGGAGTGCCTTCCTAAGCAGTACATTTCTGGACTCCCTTGCAGCTAGATTTCTGGACACAAATTTGATGCTTGGTAGAATTACCGATGGTGGAGGTGAGACAGAAGCCAGCTTCCAGCAGCTCTGAGCTGTTCCCTACTGCTAGGCGAGGTCCTTGAGGTGCTGGTGTACAGGTGCAGCTGGACCCAGAGTTCCAATTTCCAGCCGTCACAGTGACAGCAGTGACAGCCTCCTGATCTGTGGGTTATGACCATGGCTTTATCCCCTTGACCAGTCATTTCAGCAGCAGCTTCCTGATCCTCCACCTCCCCGACTTGGCGGAAGAGTGGGGGCTCGCTCCCTGGGAAGACCAGTGCACGGTGCTCTGCGAGCCATTCTCAGTGGCCCAGCTCAGGCCCAGTCTGTTGGCTCTTCCACAAATTTCAGAGTTCTTAGTTCTGTGCATTAGAACACTTGCAGCTTAAAAGACCTAAAATGGTGTTTATTTCCTACTCTGCACTCCAGCCAACACAGTCAGCACATGAACATGCTTTCACTCATTCAGTCACTTACTGAGTTGTAAGGCATGAGTCAAGGCCCTGGAGATACAGCGAACAAGAGAGACAAAACGTCCTGTCATCATGGAGGTTACAGGTGAGCGAGAGACGATGGCATACAGTAAGGAAACAAATGAAACAGCATCGAGGTGCCAGGTTCAAGTTGGCTGATTAGGACAACAAGCAAAACTGAAAGTAACAGTCAAGCCTCAATTTGCTTACGGTGATAGTGTAAGCAAGTGGCAAAAACCGGCGCCGGCTCCCTTGTGTTCCATTCCCCCAACACAGTCACAGAATGGCACCAGGCGAGGGTCGGGTGCATCTCACTCCCAAGGAGCCCTGAACTGTGGGGAGAGCAAGAGGGGGAGAGCTAGGAAAAGCACTGAGTCAAGGGCATTCTAGTACCTTAATCAAGGTCCCCCGACAAGGTGTACTTGGCGGAGCTGCCTGAGAAGTGTCTCCTCTGAAGCACCCAGTAAGAGGGCCCCAGGAGAGAGGAAGCAGGGCTAGGAATGCAGACGTGCATAAGCAGGGTGGGGCGGGGGCAGGGGGCAGTCCTTGAGTGCAAGGCCCTGCAGAGGCTGCCGAGCACGGGCGGTGTGTGCAGAGCCTGTGTGGGGAGGGCGCCTCTCCAGGCAAAGCCTTTGTGACTGCCTATGGTGGGTCACACGGAGGACTCTGGCCGCAGCTGGACTCTTTGAATAAGCACGTAAATGTAACAGTAACAGATTGCAAAAGCTATTATGGAGGAAGAAAAAGGACTCGATGGTAGCAATTTCTAGGGGAATCGTCCTTTAGGCAGGGTGCTTAGAGAGGTTTTTTACATAATGCTTTGACCTGATGATGGGGGGCAACCAGGTACAAGAAGAGGCAGAAGGTCTAGCATGTGAAATACGATGAGACAGGAACACGCTAGGACAGCAGCGCGAGCAAGGGGGTCGAGGTAGCAGAGGAGGTCAGGTGGGTGGACAGTCTTGTTGAGGATGTGGTAGGGATTCGGAATTTTGTTCCAAATGTCAAAGCAGGCCACTGGAAGGTTTTGAGCCAGGGACAGATGTGATCTTCATATGAAGAGCATTTGGCTGCTCTATGGGAACTGGACAGTTGATGGGTTGGTGGGTGGCTTGAGACCTTCATTCATTTTTGCAGACACTGTGTGGCGCTGGGAAGTGAGATGACTTCTTGGTATCAGATCTGTGAAGGAGAAGAGGAGGAAGCAGAGCTGAGTAGAGAGAGACATCCAGCCACGAGGCCAATGCTCTGGCACTCTGTGCCAAGCTGCTCTGATCCCCACACAGTTTCTCTGGGATCAGCCATGGACTGATGGGAACGGCCTCCAAGGCCTGGGCTCTCACAGCTCCTGCTGAGGATGTCGGAAGCCTGCCTTCCCATGAACCCCCATGGAATGACAGCACAATGAAAAATAAGAATATAAAAGGGGCTCTTCGTGGTGAAACTGTCCTCAAAACCATTGTGCCACATGCAAAAATAACATCGGTCAACTTTTCCACTCTGGTTCCCAGCCCACAAGAGTGTCTTGCCGGAAACGGAAAAGACGGGACTTTGAAGATGGCTCTGCAGCCCGGAGAGTGATTCAGAGCTGGATTTAGTGACTGTGTGTGTGAACATGGTTTCAGGCAACCCATGAGAAGCTCTGCATTGTTTTGGGATCCCTTCAAACACAGCCAATAAATCACTCGTACAAGATGCACACTGGGAAGAAGCTGTTTCCAACAGGGACTGGTGCCCCGGTGCTAAGCTGCTCTCGCCTCAAAGCTTCAGATCAAGGGCAGCCTCAGGGTGGGACCCAGGCTCTCCCTGTGCTCCTGCTGCTAAATCTATGCTTACGGCTCGGTGTTGCCACCCAGGCTGGTTCTCAGAGCACAGACTCAGAATACACAGAATAGCCAAATGTCAGGGCTGCAGGCTGAGGGCCGCAGCACAGAACCCACTCCTGGGCTGGTGCCAAGGGAGGGAAGGGCGGTGGCCGAGGGAAGGCTCCCCGCCTGGGGAGCAGAGCATCCTCCGCTTACTAACAGTGGCCTTAAGCAGGTGACTGGCGCTCTCCGAGCCTGAGTGCTCTGCTCCATGGAAAGCCAGCCATGGCCTTGTGCCCACCTCCTTGGGGTGGGTTGTTGGAGGGGGATGGATTTTGCCTTCCTTCTCCTTTAAAACGATCCTCTAATTCAGGTATAATTGGATACCAGATGTGAGCGCATAGTTCAAAGAATTTTAGTCCATTTATACAATTGTGCAACCACCTTCCCCGGCCAGTTTAGAGCACTTCCATCATCCCACCCCCACCCCAAGTTCCCTTGGGCCTCCCTGTGCTCGATCCTTGCTCCCAGCCTGAAGGTGAGCCAGAAGGGCTGTGCTCAGAAGGCAAAATGAGGAGAGCCTGGCTCAGGCTGAGTTCTCTGCAAATGTGCGCAGACACATTTTAAAGGTATCCGTAAGCAGCGTCTTTTTTAGGCAGGACCATTCACACCACAGCCCCCTGGGTTTGTACATTACACAACATGCACAACCATACAGGGCAGCCTTGTTCATACAACTAAGTCACTGCCAGTGATTTTTCTCTAAAAATTATATTCCCTGGGGAACATGCTCAGGATGCAACAAAAAGTGAAATAGAACTGAAAACTCTGTAAATGTATGGTCTTAATTTGTTTTAAAAATATTTGTGTATACATACATGCATTTAAAAATAAAGACTGGAAGGAAATGTATCAGTCTTTTTACAGTAATTCTATCTGGGCAATATGTTTGGGTATAATATCAATTTTATTTTTTACACTTTTCTGCACTCACCAAACTTTCTATAAGAAACACGCAATGTTTATAATGAAACGAGTTATTTGACTTGAAAATGAAGGTAATGCATTAATTCTTCTCTTCCTTTTTCAATACAGGGGCAATGATTCTTACGGTGACAGTCTAAAAAATCTTTAGGATCCCCACATCAATGCTGTTTCTGGCACAAAATGAAAAATAAAACAACAGTCCAGGAGTCTGTTTTGCACACATGTGAGCATGTGCATGCACACACATACACACACACACTATACTAGAGAAGACTTTTTCACAAGATGATTTATTGAGCTTGGCCACGTGAGATTCTGCAAGGCAAGTTGTATTTACGCAGTTGTAGTAAATGTCCTTTCATTTCTGGATTCTTCCAGAAAAGTCCAAGTTAAAAAAGCTTCCCAGTTGGTCCAAGGCAGCCGCGGCTCCATTTGCAGGAGATTGGCTATGTCCCTACTGAAACTCCCTGAACGGTGCAGGGCAAGGCTGGGGGTGGGGGCGGGGAACACAGACATTTCTAGTGGCCAGGAGCTGGTCATTATTTCCTGTAGGCATCCCCAGCTTTGGTGCTCTGGGGCAAAGAAGGCAAGGTGATTGCTCCTAGAGTTATTTTCCATTCATCAGTGAATTTGTTTCAAGGCTCTTAGAAAAGCTTTCTTCATACTTGATATGTAATAGTATCTTTTGGTTAGGAAACTGGTGGAAAAAAAAAAAGAAAAAAGT
>JAQZBX010033405.1:0-25411 GCA_029593785.1 Cabassous unicinctus | reverse complement strand
GCAGGGTATATATACTCTAAAGGAGGAGGGTGTGGATTGGTGGACCTAAGGACGGGTGGTGGCCTGGGATTGGTGGCCACTGTTGCTAGGGTAGGTGGCAGAAATGCTTTTGGCACGAACTCTCTAACTTCCTTGAAGAAGGCTAATAATAGCTTAGCTGTTCTTTGTCTCAGCCCTGGCGGCCATGTTACATGTCACCGGTGCTGCTGACAAGGTGCATAATATGAGTGCTACCGTGAAGGTCCCCAACAAGCTAAAATGATGGGAAGACTTTAGTGCACCTTATCTGAGCTTTGTCATCTGATGTATTCAAATGTGACCTCCGTTGTACTCTCCATGCCTCCAGCCAAGCAGAATGACAAGTGAACCTCACCATGATTAGCTTTTCATGTTTCTAATCATCCCAGACATGCCTCTGGTTTCCTCCCCAGCCCTCGAAGCTTGCAGTCTGTTTCCTTTTGTGGCGAAGTTGAGCAAGCCCTAATGCTTGGGGTGGAGAGCCGTGAATCAGGAGCTTAGGATCTGGGAACGCTGAGTCTGCACTGGTTTGCTCACATGTTCCCAACTGCCCAGTGGGATCAGTCCTGACCCCTAAGGAGTTTTTCACCCATGACTGGTGCCTTCAGGAATGTGTCTGTGGAAGCAAGAAAGTCTCAACTGCAGTGGAACAGAGTCATTGATTTTTTTTTCCCCTTCTATGCTGGATTTTGTAAGTGGCCCAAAAAGCCCAGTCAACTACACAAGTGAAGTGGGCATAAACAGACTCCCACTGCTACGTAGTTTAAATCTATGTTTACATCTTGGTTTCTCAGTGTAAGGAAGGAACATGGTTCCCGGTGGAGAGATCATGTAGCTATGGGCTGGAAGTTTGCTGTTGCTGTTGCTGTCTTCATAAATGAAATTTAGAAAGAATTTGAAAGTTTGATGCTGGGAAGGTAGGTTGCTGAGTGAAACGTTTGGGGGAAGGAGACATTCAGTTCAAGTGATTCCAGAGGACACTTCACTGAGCTAAATATTTGTCAAGTGAAATCACTACATCCACTCTTGCCTGCCTCCAATCAATATGTTCAAGTCCAATGCAGTTGCCTGCAACCAAGTGTGGAGAAAGACCTTCTTAAAACTGAACTGGCATCTGGGAGGTGAGAAAAGCGCTAGACAGGGAGTCAGGACAGGAAGTTCTTTTCCACTGGGTGTGGGACATGGGGCAGGTGGTTTAATTACCCTAGAGTTAGCATCTGAATTCTGTGATTCTATGGCAAGCTTCAGATAATCTATAGTTTGTGAATAACTGTTAAATATGCTGGGCAGCTTACGTTTTTTTAAAGAAAGGTACGAACTCATCTGTCAGGACAAAAAACTTGCTGTCTGCTGTAGCCCTGAATTTCTCAGAACACAATTTTACTACTGTGCACGAAGGCAAGTACAGAACGGAGCATGCTGCTTTCTTCACTTTTTAAGGAGTTCCCTTAAGGCGCTTGTGTCAAGGCCTTTTCATTCTGAGTCATTTCAGGGCTATTAAAAAAAAAAAAAGTTGTACATTGATTTAACATTTTCTTCACCAGGTGCCTTAAGTTGGGAGTCATCTGGCACTGCAAGTAACCCTGATGTTTGCTCCTGTCTGGGGGTGTATTCATAAGCGGTGTTAGCAATGCATTGGCTCTGCCGTGCCCATGTGGAATTATAATTTGGCAGAGTGAGAAGTACTGATTGGCCACAGATGAGTCTGATAGTTGTGCAGGCAGCAGAGCACCCAGGCCCAGTTCCCACCACTCCCCAAACAGTCCCCACGGCTGGTCACGCAGGCCCCGCTGAATCTCGTGGCCGACCCCATTCCTGCGGGTGGATGAAAAGGCACTGCTGGGCCTCATGGGCTCTTTTCTGCCCTCATCTGGGAAGGGGAACAGGGCAGTGAACAGTGACCACTTCTATTGTCTTCCTTAATGTGGTAGATGAGTTGCAAAAATGCCTCCAATTCTTTGCCCCTCCCAGTGACCACACCTCTACAAGGTGGCTTGGCATTCTACGTGGGAATATAGACGTGAAGTCTACCTGCCTACTCCTTACATGTGGGCTGGCCTTCTGACTCATTCTGACGGATAGAATGTGGTGGAAGTGACGGTGTGCCAGTTCTAAGCCTCGGCCTTAGGAGGCCTTGTGCACGTCTGCTCTGTCTGGGACCCCATGATGACTGAGTGCACAAGCTTGCACTGTGGACAGTGGAGGCGCAGGGCCTAGTTCCCCCGTTGCCCTAGCTGACAGCCAGACAACTGCCAGACAGTGAGGGAGGCCTTTCTAGACCAGGCGGCCCTCAGCCAACCCGCCAGCTGACTGCAGATGCATGAGTAGCCAAACCAAGATCAGCAGAGCTTCCCAGATGACCTGTAGATTTGTGAGCAACAGTATATGCTTGTTTGAAGCCACGGAGTTTTGGGGTCACTTGTTAGATGGCAATAACCAATTGATATACTTTTTCATTTAGGGAGAGGGCACATGCCTCACAGGTTGGTGTAATACTACCCTTCAAACAGTTACATACTTGTTTATTCCACAGATATTAATCGAACTCCTTCCGTATAGCACACTATTCCAGATCCTGGTGATACGACGTTCCTCCTCTCTTAGAGTTTCTATTTTAATAGAGGGACAAATCACAAATTGATAAATGAGCAAATTTTTAAAATGGCAGCCAGTAGTAAGTAATATACAGATCATTTAAAATGATAGAGTAACTGTGCTCTTACTTTAAATTTCATAGCCAAGGAAGTTTCACTGAGGAAACAACATGTAAACTGAGATACTAATGTCAATGTAAATGAGCCATGCAAAAATTGGGGGGAAAAAGTACTCTATGCAAAGAGAAATAGCACATGCAAAGGCCCTGAGGCTGGAATGTGATGTGTCTGAGGAACAAAAAGAGGACTGTATGGCTAGAGCATAGCTGGAAAGGGGGAAAGAGGCAAAGGACAGAGCATGCAGGGCTTTTGAGCCAGGGCAAGGAATTTGGACTTTGTGCTAAATGCAATAATCAAGCTATTATATTTTTAAAGCAGGAGAGTGACATAATATTTAAATGGATGCCTCCAGCTGCTGGGTAAAGAGTGGTTCTTAAAGGGCAATAGTGGAAGAAGAGAAATTAGTTAGGGAGCTCATGTGATTGTTCAGAATGGGCCCCGGTTACAGCAATGGAGATTAAGAGAAGTATGCCTTGGAGGAAGTACTGACAAAACTTGGATTGAATTGAATGTGGGAGTTAGAGGAGAGAGAAGAATCAAGGGTCACTCCTAGAGCTTACTCAGTCTGGATCTTAGTTGAGTAACTGGGTAAACTGAAAGAGCAGGTTCAGGGGCTGCATAAGCCAAGCCTGAGATGACTGTTTAGGGTGGGGAAAGGCCATGTGTGGGGATGGCTACATGGGCCTGAAGTTTTGGAAAGGGGTCCTGGCTAGAGAGTAGGTTCAGGGGTCACTGGCATGAAGATCCTGCCTTAGACTGGGTGAAGCCATCTGGGGACAGTGATCAGAAGAGACCGGAGCCCAGGACAGAGCCCTGGGACACTCCGACACGTACAGGCTGAGCAGTTGAGAAAACGCCAGGAAAGGAGCCTGTGCAGGAGCAGCCAGTGAAGTAAGGGGTGGATGAGGAATGTGTGGTATCACCAAAATCCAGGAAAGCAGAGTGAGCAGAGTGGACAAGAAGGCGGCTGTGGCCTTGCCCTGACAGATCGTGGAGAGCAAGAACCTTCCTGCGACCGTTGAATTTAGCAAATGTTCAAATGCCCTTTGCCCTTCTGAGAGCAACAGTAAATCACAGAACATAAAATGGATTCTCTCTGTGACCATCTTATTCTCCTGAGATTTTTTTTTTTAACATTCCCCAAACTGAGGTTTCTCTGGGTTGGTGTCCTGTCTTGCTCTTCAGTTTTTAGGGTCGGGCGCTGCCACTGAGCCGGGTGCCCTAAACCTGATCTGATTCTCCTCTCTCTCACGATCTTGTCCCATCCCCATGGTTGGGACAAGTCATACCCTTACGTGTGTTTGAGGATCTCATCTTCCAGGACCTCACCTTTAAGACTTTTTTTAAGAGTTTGTCATTGTGGGATTTTTCAGCTGATTTATATTGAATTCACATATATGCAAAGCCTGTATGGCTGGATGCTAGGATGAGTTTGTGTCAGCTTGAACTGAAATGTTGTCTGTGCCTAAAAGTCAAGATTATAATACCTAGCATTGACATCTGGGAATGACCCTAAAAAGGCACTACTTTTAGCTTGCAATTTTGACTTTGATGCTCGAGTGTGAATTCATATGAAAGTTTGTACTTTCAGTATTTCATCTGGATCCTCTCTCAAATAAGGCCATCCACCAAACAATCCAAATGAACAACTAGAACAACTCACCTGCTAATCTGAGACAATTCTGTTTTCTGGGACACAGTAAGGTCTTCAGGGGCAGAGAGTTGAAAAGTTAGCCTCATTTGACCTGAGCAAAAGGTCACCCTTTAATGATTAGTTTTTTTGTCATCTAGTAATTATTCTGAGTTTAACTCTGTAACCATTCTGCTACCACCTTCTTCTGTAAGGAACTCATATTTGTATGGCCTGTGAAAGGAAATTATCATGGAAGCAAAATCAGATTTTAGCTAAAGTCAAGACACATATTAAATCTGATGCTTCACAGCTAAATACAAACCCCTCCACTTTTGATGGGCTTCTCCTGGCTGTGTGCTGACACTTAATAAATGCCTCTGCTGAAGGTCCCTCTGCCTTAAAAGGAAATTAGATTGTTCTGACAATATCTCCTCATCACTAAACTGCAGGTTATTATCCAGCAGGCTGTGATCCTCTAGGTGTTGGCAAATTGAGTGTCTAATGTTTTGCATCCCTCTAGGACCAAGTTTTGAGGATAAGCAGCCAGGCCTGCAATTCCCAATGTAGGTGATATGTTTGTCCTTTGCTGGTGTTTAGGCATTTCGTTGAAATTACACACACACACATACACAACACACGCACAACTTTTGACTCAGAATAAATTTCCAAGCTCTTCATTCATTTCTTTCTTTGCATTTATTGAGTACTGAGCATGTATGTGCTAGCATTACACCAATCCCTGGGACATATTGGTATAAAAAAAACAGAACAGATTTGTGTCCTTATAAAGCTTAAAATCTAGTGATTATAATTTCAGAACATGGTTAATTTTAAGCTGAGACCTGAAGAATAAAAATAGGAGGGGCAGCCTTTAAGAGTAGATAGAAGGAATTGACAAATGCAAAGACCCTAAGGCAAGAGGGAGTTTAGATTGTTCCAAGACCTAAAAGAAGGCAAATAGAAGCGGACTTTGGAAAGGGGATGAGATGAGGGTGAGAGGTGACCTTATTATCAAATACCTTACAGGTAGGGTGACCGTACATCCTAGTTTGCCAAGAACAGTACTGGTTTAGACCTGGGTCCCTGTGTAATTATTGGTAGGTCTACTTTCACTCTAAAAGAGTCCTAGTTTACAGGATAAATTATATTGCCATCCTACTTAAAGGTCATGTCAAAGAGTTGGGATTTTGTAATACATGAGATGGGACATCATTGAGGGTTTTTTTTTAATTTATGTTTTCATATTTTATTCCACCTTTAGTCTAAAGGGGGCTGGGTGTGAACATGGAGAGAGCTATAAGAAAGCCATTGGAGCAACTGAGACAAAAGTTGGTGGTCAACAGAGCATCACATTTAGAAAATATCTTATGTTTAGCAACTTCCTACCATCTTTCCTTTCAACATCTTGGTGCCATTTCCACTGGACACTGCACTGCACCATCTCGACCCCCCACCCCTACTCCTTCAAGAATTCAGCACTTGTTTGCCCAGCTGTCAAGAGTGTTAGCTAGTGATGGCTCCCAGCTCAGACCCTCTCCAGGAATTGCTGAAGGGAGCTCTCTTGTAAGAGGATATGCTCCCTTCCGCAGGCAGCACACATCCAGTGATGTATCCATCTAGGGGTGCCAAGACCCCACCATTTTGTCTCGATTCAGGACATCTTTAAAGGGCCACCCCAGCTCCAGAGTCCCCTGTGGGATCAGCAGTCTCTGTGGCAGCTTAATCACATTTTGACTTCTCTTCTGCCCCTTTCTACTTCCCTCACTCCCCTGTGGGGCTCTGACAGAGCATGTCCCCCAAATCACCTGCATGTAATTCTCCACTGCAGAGTCTGTTGCCTGGGGAACCTGGCCTGCAATTCCAGTGTTAGTGCAACTTTCCATTGAAATGTAACTTTGGTGTAATCTATCCTGGCATCTCTACTTCTAATCCAGAGGTAGCGCTTTTCCTGATGCTTTTCTGCTGGTGTGTATAAAGGGTCTTTTCTTATTGTCTTTTATGTCCTTTGTAATTGAATCACCTAGTTTGTTCTGACCTGGATAATTTTGCTCATAAATGGTTGTACTGGTTCATGACACTGGTTCTCTGAAGCTGGCACCCTTCCCGCTTTTTATTGCCTTCCAAGTGGTTATCTCATTTCTTGCAAAACAACAGCTCTTCTTTAAACATCTTGATTTCCTATTTCCTAAATTTAGTTTCTTCTTTTGGTACTTAAATTATTTCCTTGGGAATATAAAGATCTCATAAATTCTTTTTTTTTTTTATTTCTTGTCTACATGAAATTATTCCTAGTATTTCTAGATAGAATTTGAAATTTATTGAAATAAATTACAATGAGACCCCATTCTTTATAGCTCATTATCACCAAGAATGCAGTTCATTGCAGATTAAATCATGCTCTCCCCAAACCTAACTATGACCAACAAAAGACTGATGTTGGGCCACTAGAGTGCAATAGGAGAGAGAGTTTGTCATCTTTTCAAAGTAAGTATTAAGCCTTCACTCCCTCACAGACACCAAAGGGATCAATGGGTGTGGAGCGGGTGAGGACGGAGACAGGTAGGGGGAGCACTGGGGCTTGCCCATGCATCCTGATGAGGATTCTTGACTGGTTCCCAGCCATCTACCACAGGAAGTCTCCCCCTCCCCATCCTTGGCTCAAGGTGAAGGGCAGATGGGAGGAGGGAAAGAATGTCTGTGCAGGAAGATTCATAGACTTGCATACTTTAATTCTCTCCCTCCTTCCATTCAACAAATATTGCTGAGCACCACCACCATGCCGCTGTGCCGGGGTAACACTGTGCCAGGCACAGAGCACCTCGGGAAACCACTCATGTCTCCGTCAATTCGGACTCACGGTCCTCTTGGTCCTGAATCCCAAAACAGTCTAATAAAAATATTCCATCATTTTGTCCTTTTATAACTTCCTTTCTTTCATTAAAATTTTGAAGTTTCTTCTATTTCAGATCACCTGCCCCCAGCATGCCTTTTACTGTGAAAATCAATTAATTTTTCCTGCTATGGGAAGATCAAGTTGAAAAAACGTACCTTCCCTAGTTGGTCGGGGAATAAACATTGTTCTCAACACTTTTCAGTAACTTGCTTACACTCTTCTTTCTAAAACATTGGATGTATTATGAGCTTATCTCCCCCACCCCAGCTTGTATCATAGTAGAAAATTTGTGGAAACCAGGTAGAACTTCTGCTCTATAGTTTATGAACTATTGCAAGTCTCCATATTTAGTCTCTCAGAGCCTTGATTTTCTTATCTGTAAAATGGGGATAATACCTAAGGGATTACATGAAGATCAAAAGGAGTCCTTGAACCATGCCTGCCACATCAATTACATTCTAACTGTAAATTCCTTTCACTTTTCTTGCCCAAGAAATCTTTGTTCATTTATTCAACAAATATGTGTTGATGCTTAATGTGTGACAAGCACTGCTTCAAGCCCTGGAGATATGAACTGATCGAGTAGGACAATGTACCTGGTCTTATAGAGTTTATAATCTACTGGGAGGAGACAGACAGCGAGTGAATAGAAAGATACCAGATAGTGATAAGTACTAGGGTAAAAAGAATCAGGAAGATGTTGACAGGAAGTAAATGAGGGGCGGGGGCAGCATAGTAGTCAGAGAGAGCCTCTCTGGGCAAATAAAATGTGAACTGAAGCCAAAAGACAAGAAAGAATTAAGCCAACTGAAAGATCTTTCTAGAAAGAGAGCACAACTAGTGAGAGCCCTGAGGCAGGAGGCAGCTTGGAGGGCTTTATAGGGTGAATGGGAAAGAGGAAGGCAGGGGCCAGATCATGGTAAGCCATTGGGTCAGAGAAGGGAGCGTGTATTTTACTCTCAGTATAATGAGGAGTCTTTGGAGAAATTAAAGTAAAGAGGAGAAAAGATCTGATTTACATTAATCTGAACACCAGCATCAGGAAGGCAGACAAGATGGGAGACTACGGGGTCTTCCAGGTAAGAGATGCCTGTGGTCTGGGCTGCCATGGTAGCAATGGAGATGGTGAGAAATGAACAGATGCCGACACATCTTCAAGGGAGATCCAACAGGACTTGCAGCTAGATTGAATGTGGGAGAGTGGTGAGGAAGAGTAAGGCATCAAGGAGTATTCCTAGGTTTTTACTTGAGCCATGGAACCATGGAGGGGCCATGTAAGAGAGAGAAAACTGGAGAAGGTGCATACTTGGGGGCAGAAAATCAAGATTTCAGTTCTGGACGTTGTAAGTTTGAGATGTCTATTGAACATCCAAAGGAATATGATAAGAGGGTAACATGTAATTAGAAATAAGAGTATGAATTTTGAGGGAGGGATCAGGGCTGGAGATTTACAGATAAAAATTTGGAAGTCATTAGCCTAATGATAATTTTTAAAGGCAGGAACTGGGTGAGATTCCCAAAAGAAGGATGTAGGATAGTGTAAAAAAGGAGGCAAGGGCCAGGTCCTGGGGCAAATCCACATTTGAATGTCTAGCAGAAGATTCTGAGCAAGAGACCAGTACAGAAGGAAAATCAAGAGAATATGAGATTATGAAAGCCAAGAGGTGATAGTGTTAAGCAATGAAAGCATGATTCACCATTTTTAAAGCCATTGTGCTTGCTTTACAAATACTCCCATTTTCAGCAAACCATCATTAAGCCCATCACTGACCTGGCAACCCCAGGAGTCATTTCGATACTCACTTCTCAAATGTAAGCTGGTATACCAGAAGGGAACCACAGGGTCTTCAATACCATCTGGTCGCTGGAGTCTCCTTTCCCCATGTGCAAAAGGCAGAATAGATTTCTGGAGATTATCAGGATTATGGTAGCCACTGGGGCCACCTCCCCGGGCTTTGTTCTCTGTGTTTGAGACTGGAATGGCTTATGGACCAACACCTGTGAAAAAACTTACAAAATTAAACAGGCTAAGTGCTGTCGGGTGGCAGTTGATGCTACAGGAACCCCACTTTGCCAAGAAGGGTAGGAGATAAGACTGCCAAGCTTCAGGGAATAAATAAGACAGAACACATCTGAGGGAAGCAAAAACTGAGAGTGTTTATTCAATACAGAAGTAGTGAGGAGAGCTTCCATATAGGAAAGCACTGCCCGTGTGGTGTTTCACCCCAAGAAGCAATACTGAAGGAAGGGGAAGTGTAACTCCTTCATCCTGTTGGCCCAAATTAGAAATCATTTGTCTTGACAGTGTACACACTTTGAAAGCCTCCTCTTCTCACTCTGCCCATTTTTGTTCCCACAAGGCATACACTTTGCCTCTCTTTTTATCCTAAACAGAATTCAAAACAAAATCCAACTTTTTCTTTTTTTTTTAACTTTCAAAAATTTGGAAAGTACTTTTAGGCTGTCATTGGTAAGCTGTTCTGATCATAATGTGTCCAACTTGGATGGGGGTAGCCATGGTAAGGATCCATGTGAGGTAGTAAGAGGGAGAGTCCATTGAAACCCAGAATTTAGCAAGAAAAATAGACCTCACTTACAGAGTATGCCTGGCCTTTTATAAATGCTTTCCATGTGTTAGTTCACTCATTCCTCACAGCATACCTATGAGGGAGATACTATACTTATTCCCATTTTACAGGTGAGGAAATGAAAGTACAGAGAGACTAAGTGCCTTGTCCAAACTCTAGTAAGGGTTGAGCCAGGATTTGAACTTAGGCAGGCTGACTCTGAAATATGCTCCTTTCAGTACTAGCCTGGCGTACCTCACGGGAACTTGAATAGAACTGCAAAGTTGCCAGGAAATGAGTTCACTTAGGGATTCTCTTTCTCTCCACAGCCCCCATCTTGCCCTCCTTCTTTTCTTTCCCCCTCTTTCCCTCTGCCTTTCTCCCTCTGTGTCTGTGTTTTTGTCCCCTTTTTGTGAGTATCTGTTCTGTTCTCTTTGGGCTACCGACCATTGAGCTAACTCTGTCCTTAGGCTCGGTGTTGCCTTCCCCTACCGAATCCCTTCTACTCACTCATAGCTGCTGCTCCCTCATTCCTTCAGCCTGGGCATGGTCCATCATGGTGGCACCAACCTCCCGCTGCTCACTGTCTTACTGGGATTTCTTAGTTCAGAATCCCAATGATGAAAATCCGACTGGATCAGCCCATTCAGTGCCTGCCTCCCCCAATACGCTTCAGTTGTAAGCAGGGCCAGGGCCGGCGCTGAGAGCGATGCCTAGTAAGCATGGTATCACCTTTGTTTTTGTCAGAAAAACTATCTACTGACCAACTCTGTCACAGATAAGCCTACCATTCAAATCCCTACCCCCTTCCTGGCCGTGCCTGAGCATACGATGCCCTGTGTGTAATAATGCTCACACACACTGTGTGTGTCTGTGCGATGGGGAGAGCTGATTGTGAGTGCGTATATGAGAATCTTGTCTGGCTCCTCCAAGAGAAGACAAATGGGCCTGAGTTGCAAGGCAAATCTGATCAAAGGGAAGCCCAGGCATCAGTAGGAGACAATAGGCAGAGGACAGTGCCATTATGTGTTGAAACTCAGCAGAGACCTGCCTCTTAAATAAAACAGGGTAGGCTATCTCAGGAGTAAAAGCTGGGAACCAGGAAAGAGAGTCTGCTGGAGTAAAGAGACGAAAGGAACTTGGGCTTAGCCCAACAGTAAGCTCGTATTAGAAATGGAACGAGAATCCCCATTATTCTGGGAGAAAGGGAGGAGGGGCTAAGCTAGAAAGAGGCTGGCTCAGGAATCCATATGTTTCTTAGAGTACATGGACTGTCCCTATCAGGCTTCGGCAGACACTGAACAGTGAACTAGGCTTCTATAATATTTATCTGTGCTTGCTCACCTGCATATTTAAAGGTGTTTAAAATGCAAGCTTGCAAGCAATTTTTTTAACTTGACTCTATTCCAAGAGAGGTACTTAAATGATACCTTAATATGTTTCAACATCATCTCTTAACAGATTTGAACATTTGTTCTATTTGTTATAGTGCTGGATAGGTGTTAGTATCTTTGTTTATTGCAGCCTTCCACACCTTGCAAGATCACTCAGCCTTCCTTCTAGAAATTTTGCTTTCCTCTTTGATACTTTTGATTGCCTGATAACAGATTTGCCACAAGAGAACAAAAATATTTTTCTCATGAAAAACAGGATCACAAGAGGCACATAGACACATTTAGACATTTAAACAAAGGATACACCAAACCTCAAATTCTTATAATCAACTTTTCCACACTGCCAGAAACACCTAATAAGTTATCTTACCACTAAATCAGTACTGGAACTGGTATAATTTGCTGATGATTAACCTTGTCAACTTATTTTTAAAATAACCCTCATCGTTTTACGCCATTATAGTAAAGGGTTCCCCTCTCCCATGCAGGAAGTCCAGAATGAAAGTGGGTTGTTGCCCTGGCAACAAAATACTAGGTGGAGAAACTCCAGAGAAGGGGGAGGTCTCTTATGCCCAAGACCATAGCCACAAGAAAGCCCCAGGCCCTGGAGGGGTGGCAGCAAAGAGAAACAACCTGCCATGACTTTCACACTGCCAGATGGCCCGCTTTTGACAAAGAGTTTCCCCCTAACTGCTAATTATTTGCATAAACTTGGATCATGCACGTGATGGCTTGGAGACACATACCCCAGAAAAACATGTTCTTAATCTTAAACCAGTCCTGTGGGTGTGAACCCATTATAAATAGGACCTTTTGATGAGGTTACTTCATTTAAGGTGTGGCCCAACTGAATCAGGATGGGTCTTAATCCTATTACTGGAGTCCTTTATAAGCAGCATGAAATTCAAGGGAACCCAGAGAAGCCAGGAGAATCCTCCACATGCATTGCCATGTGACAGAAAAGCCAAGAACCAAGGACCACCAGCAGACAGCCCCAGAATGGATGATGCCTCGATTTTGGACTTCTCCTAGCCTCAAAACCATGAGCCAATAAATTCCCATTGTGTAAGCCAATCTAATACATGGTATTTATTTTAGGAGCCAGCAAATTGAAACAATGCATTTATAGGAAAATGAAGAAATTTACTTACGTATACATTGACAGACTTACACAGTTTTTCTCATTGAACGGCTTAGTATTAAAAACTTTCTTCAAACACCTAGCACAGTGGGTTACACATAGGAGCTACTTAAGAAATGTGTAGTTAGCTATTTATTGGATCTTTTCTTGGGCCAGGTATTGCAGAAGATACTGAGGTGAAAAAGACATCCTTCCTCTCATCAGAGAGTCTCCTATCTAGTGGAGAAGACAAAAGTCTATAAAGACTCATATAACCTTACACATCAAGCTAATGCTACAGCTGTGCCCAGGGTCTCACAAAGAACTACTGAGAACTCAGTAGAAAGGCACCCCACCCTGGAGGTGTGTGCAAGGAAGGGGAGAAGGGGTCCAGAGTGTGAGTCATAGGACACCTGCTTGGCAAAACCTGCCTTCTGGATGGATTCTTAGCAGCAAGGGAGAGAATAGCTTAGCAGAAAAGACGGGACAGGACGACCAGTTAAGGCTGCTTCAGACATCCAGGGAAGAAGATAGTTAAGAGCCCAATCAGGGTAGGGTATTAGGAATGGAAAGGGTGGGGATAGATTCAATAAACAGTGAGTGAGTAAAAACCCATAGCTCCCCAGCATGACTCAACTCCCCAAATCCCTAAACTTCAAATCTCCATCTTTTTCTCTATACCAATCTAAACCCAAAGGAAAACCTGGACAAGAAAGGATAAGATTTGCAGCAACAGAAGCTCTTGCAATCATGCATAGCTCATACATTCATCGAACCACTTAAAATGATCACAGTCACTTTAAACTCTATTGGCTGAGATGATGGACAGGCAAAAATATTCCTTTCTTGAATTTAGTCCAGTACACCCTTTCCCATCATTGCTGGCCATAGGGGTCAGAAAAAGAGAGGAGATTTTTAGGAAGATTCTCAACAATATATCAATGCCAAATCGGAGTGGCAGGCAAAACAAGACGGATACTACTTCATATTGAGATAGCATCATTCCTCTGAGGCTCTCCTGGTTTCACAGTGAATATTAATTTTTAGAGCATTCCTATAAACTAGACAAGTGGCAAAGGGGGTTGGCTCCATTTCAGTGGAGAGGCTTAGAGAGCTGAGCTGACTTCTCAAAGGCAAGGCTCGTCAGAGGCTAGCCTGAGGGCAAGGTTGGGGCTTCCAGGTTACTCTCCCGGTTTTATCATCTAAACCCATCCTATAGGGTTTGCTGTGTTTAACACAGCTATCCAGATTTCATCTAAGAATAGGAAGCAGAGACCTGGGTCAGTTTCCAGGTAATTTCTTTAAAAGAAAAAAGCAACTTCTCTTTCCTCCAAATTGTTTATAATTGATACAATACAGGAAGTCTCACTGTTTTTTTAATGAGTTCCCAAACTCAAATTCTGCTATTTAATTTTTTCTTTAGATCTGTTTTTGCCTTAAATATCTCAGCAATTCAAATGGAAAAGGAAGTTTTGCTTAAATCATGAAAATGACCTCAATTTACTTCTTTGTGTTGCTAAGAAAGAAATGGGCACAGGCTGGTGACTTTGCTGTGGAAATAAAGGGGTGCTGCGGGGATCCCTGTTGGTCCTGGGGTAGGAGCAGAGGGTAAGACCCCATACTTGGTTCAACGCTGTGATCCTTTTTGTTTTCCGTGGTAAATGTTTGGGTGTCCACCATTTACTCAGTTTGCATCTACCGGGACTGCAACAGACACCACCAGCTTGGTTTCATTTAGACATAGGTGAAACTGTAGGACTTTTATTAATGACGGGAAGAAATGCCTCTCATTTCAGTTCTTACAAAAGGGTCAGGCTTGGGCTCAGTCTATTTGTTATATATATTTCTATTGTAGGTAACTTGAGCTTGCAGTGAGGAAGCAAGGAAATGACTGCCTTCCCCATGCTTTTGCCAAAGCACGTGTCTCAGTCTTTGTTTGACTTAGTCCCTGTGAGCTGCCACGCTGCTTTTGTCTCTCCCTTGTTCAGTTGCTCTTCTCTTACGCCTTTCTTCTTGTATCTATGGGGACAGAGTCACACGCCCCTGGATGCTTTAGTTTAGCAAAAACCTTGGATTACAACGTGGTCCACGGGCAGCCGGTCAGCTGAAAAGAAGGAGCCTTATCCCCAAACTATTTTGGAACCGGGACGTTAGTCTATAGGAGGACACCACCAACAGTTTCCCTCTTCACTGAGCTCTCAGACAAAAGCTTCAGATCTTGACGCTGAAGAGAGACAGCTCCTTTGGGCTGGTGTGTGGGCTTTCCGGCTACTCCCAGCGCTCAGAGAGCCAAGAACAAAAGATGCTCACCAGGCCAACCCTGGTCCCCAGCCAGAGGACACAAGCCCGCTCACCTGCGCACGCACACCGGCATCCACACACCTGCGTGGCTCCCTTCAGCAGGCACCTCAGCCTGGAGGTGGCTCCCTTCTGGACCTCCCCCCACCCCCACCATAAAGGGCCCTTTTGTGAGTTAGAATCACTTGATTTTTACATCCTGAACCATCAGGCATGATTTCCCCAAATATAAGAGCAGTCAGCACTCCTTCCAAATTATCTGCTCTAAGCATTTCAGACAGGAAGAAAGGAAAGGAGGGTGGAGGAGAGGAGAGGCGTGGGGGAAGGCGAGCAGAGGCTCCCGTGTCTTTGTTTCTTTCCCATCTGGCTGGAAGCCAGAGGGGAAGATCAGATCGAAGAGACCTATCCTTTGTCCACTGATCTGACAGTCATCCTGTGTTACCACTAGGCAAAATCAAAGTGAGATGCATTTGCACGTTCATATCCATTGCTCAAAAGATTACTGAGAAACCTGTCTTTCTTTGCCTAATGGAAGCAGGATTTCTGTGCAGCATTTCTGTTTTCAAGGTCGTAAGAAGAGTGAAAGGCTTCTCCTTTCTCCTCCATAGTCTGTCATTATCAGCACTTTTCTAGTCCTCCAATGAGGACCAAAGGGATGTGTCCTGTGGCTTTAAAGGAAGAGTCCTTCCAAGCTTCCCTCTACCAAGGCTGGTTAGGTTTTAGCATGTAAAGTTCCAGGCCATAAATAATTCAAAAGGCAGGGAGAAGATTTTCTTCATTCTCCATCTATCCCTGCACATAACAACCCCCAACCCCCTTCCTTTCAGGCTTATAACAAATGCTAATTTAATCAACGGGCAGCAAATTGTACTGGTTGCTGACTCATGCCAGACACAGCCCTATGGACTTAACAGGGCTTTGCCATCTCATTTGGAAATAAACAATAAAGAAGTGCGGTGTCCGGCTGTCCACCTTTCTTTTTTGTCCTCCTTTGTTTCCTCCTCTTCTTAGGCCCTCCCCCAGAAAGGATTCCTCACAAATGTATCCCCTGACTTACACGCAAGCAATTCAAATTGCAGCCACAACGCTGGCAGGGGTCGGCGCTATGTGGAAGCTGGGCATGCCCCCCAACTGACCAGGATTTCCCCAATGGTCCTGAGGCTGTGCCCTAGATGAAGCCTCTGTGGCCAGGGGAGGGAGGGGGGAGGGGAGAAGAAGGCAGAGCCGGGCCCTGTTATCCAAGCTGTGAAAACCTGTGCGTCTGGGAGGCTGGGAACCCAGAGCCTGACAGGCCCAGGATGCACGCTGATTAACTGGGATGGAGAAGCAACTCCCATTAGCACGCCTTTCCCTCCTCACCGAGCCAGGACGGCTGTGGCTGACAACGTGGATGAGAACTGAGGCTTGAGGGGAGGAATTTTCCTGAAAACAAGCCAGGAGCAACAATTAGAGGGGCGGGGGAGGGGGAAGGGACTGGAACGCAAAGAGATGCCTCCAAAAAGGAAGGAGCAAGAGATAGGTACGCATTTGTGGCCTATTTCCTTTTTTGCACGCTCGCGTTCTCCCTCCCTCTCTCTCTCTCTCTTTCTCTCTCTCTCTCTCTTAGTTATAAATGCTTATCTTTAAAAGAAGTATCCTCCACCCCCACCCCAGAAGGACTCCTTTAAAACCCTCCCTCATCATAAGCGTTAAAATATCTTCTGAACACTATTCTGTAGTCCTCTGTGAGGAAATGGAACACCATTTACCCTCTCATCTTCCAGTTTCTGGTAAAGCATTTATCCAAGCATCAGCATGCTCATTATCTTGTTTGCTTTTGCCCCCTGACCACCCCAGAAAGTGGACAGAGCCGGCAGCACTAGGCCCACCCTCCAGAGAGGAAGGGCCGATAGATGGCAGAGCCACAGCTGGATGCTATTTCCACCAGACACACTGCTCTCTGGGGCGTTGCACACAGTAGGTCCGACTGCTTAGACATGAGGTTGATCTTTTATTAAGCAAACGCAGTAGCAGCAAAGCAACAGAACTTCTAGAAGGGTCTGACTCCTCTGGTCCCACCAAACCCCAACCACAGGGCTGACTGCGCTGTTGGGGTCTTGAATTGTCAGAGAACTGATTTATGCCTAATTGTGCCCCACTCCCGCCCCACCCCCATCAGATTATAAACGCCTCCTGGCTAGCGACTCAATCTGGGAATTCTCAGTGTCCCCCACAAGCCTAAGACAAGCCTTCCAAAGAGCAAATTCAAATTTTCTGGTTGACTGATTGCAAGTACAACTTAAAACTCAAAGTGAGAAACTCTGCCACAGCCCCTTTATTTTCAAATCCCCCACTGAAGCTGATTCCCCCAGAATGGCAGCTTGTCCACATTCCTTTGGGTTCTTTTCTGAGGGGTGTGCCTGTGTGTCTTAGACCAATTGTATTGTTTTTGAGGGTTCTTTCTAGAGGCTCTCTGCTGGCAAACCGGATATACACAACTGCAAAAGTGTGCTTGCCTTAGAACTACAAGAAAGCACTATCAACTTCCTACAGAAAACCCAGAAAGGGGAACAAACCAGCCACCCTCTTCTTCTCCAGCATCCTTGGTCATGGCACAAATATGCCGCGCATGTTTCTTCTAATTTACGGTTCTACAGCTTTGGGGTCAGTGGGGAGCTAGGAAAGAATTGGCCCCACGTAGAGGAGGCTTTTGCACCCAAGGCTGTGCTCCACTGCCAAGAATGGAAGGCGTGGTTCACTTTGTCCTTATTTGACCAGAAGCCTAGGCCTGGGTGCCTCCTCTGCAAACTCCTGCAGCGTCGTAAATAAGCACAAGGTCTGGTACAGCTTCGTGGCTGAACGCTTGTGTAGTGATTCAAATGAGGCAGCAGACAGAAGTCAGGAGGGAGAGATTAGCTCAAAAAGAGGGGAGTGGGGAACCGAGGCTCTAGTTTCTCAGGCTTGTGAGGCTGTACTTTACCCGAGACGCTCAGCGGCGTCTCCAGGGACAGACTGCAGAGCCCTCCCCCTCGGACGGCACCACCTGCCAGAGCCATTTGCACGGCAGCTTGTAAGCACGCCTACGTCAACCAGCCACTTGTCCATACTCCGGTTAAGGCCAACAAGGACCTTGTGCATTGCTGAGAGGGGCAATAAAACGACATTAAATATTTTATTGATTATGAACTTTCACAGTTTTGAATCAGGGCTGTACACAAACAGAACTTAAAGCTCAGGGATAATGTTGGATCTGCAAAGGTGAGGTCCTGTGGAAATATGAAAAGATAATAGTTGTTTAATTCAAGTGATCCTTGTTATGTGCTCAGTGATCAGTCGATCACCCGTTTGATCCTTGCCCCACCCAACCCCCCCCCAGAGGGTCTTAAGCCTACACGGCATGCTTCGTTTTCTCTATCGGGGCCAATATAAGGACAGGTCTCTTCCCAGGTGTGCTTCTCCATTGTAAGTCTGTCTGCCTCTTCTTCTTAATAATTATGGGTTTTTTTGCATCTCAGGACCAAATATGTTAGTCTCTGTGTCTACATAAAAGTTTTGTTCTATAAGGGCCCTGATCTGCCTAACCTACAGGGACACCATCCACTCTTCCAAGGAAGGCAAGACAAGATAATTCCACAGTGTTTGGTGACAGAACAGGTACTTTTTGTTCTATTTTAAAATATTATTATTCCAGTGAATTGTTCCCTGTTGAAGGAGGAAGGCAGCAAGAATAACTCTTCTAGGGGGTCTATCAGTGCCCTGCCTTTGTCCATCTGTTCCTGCCACCCATTCCCTCACTGAGGTAGCCTGTCCTTTCAGTGGAGGCTGCTTCTGCCTGGCTGCCTCATTATCAACACCACATTCTTAGCAGCCTATTTTGGTAACAGAATTAGGTTCCATTTGTTTTCAACATAAACTGGGATTCAGCATTTCACCAAACCAAGTTGCAGGAAAAACCCTGAGAGGCCAGTTTATACCTGACCCTCTCCACCGGGTCACCCTGAGATCCCATCCCCATGACTGAGTCCTCACGGCCCCAGCAAAGAATCACAAGGAGGAGCAGGGTCATCTAATTCCCAAAGCCTATGCATACCTCTCTTCCCAAAGCATTTGAAATTTATCTATGCTCAGTAAAGTCCCAACCGTTCGCCCTACCCCTACCCCACCCCTTTGCTAGGACTGGAATGCTGAAACCTCCCAGGCTGTGAGTTTTGGCCTCCTAACTACTGATTTACTAAAGGGTCAATAGTCAACACAGAGCCCTCCTGTGATATTTTTTAATGCTTAAAAAACTTCCATTTAAAATGTTTCTGGCCCTTAATCCACGCTTGATGTGTATGTTTTGTCTTTTGAAATTCTCCTCTGAGCATGGCATGCTGGGGTCATGAAAAATTTTGTATTTCGATCCATATGCTCTTCTGAATTCTAGGAACACACATTGGTTAGATTTTCAAAGCACCTTTGTTGCCGGATTTTCTCTAGGTTCTTGGCTATGTTGCAAAAAAAGAATTGAAGTGCATGCCAGTTCAGTTAGGCCAGTTGTTTACCAAGAAAATGAGAGAAGAGAAATGGGAGAAAATAACAGATTATGGGGCCCAGGCAGAGAGAGGAAAAGGGCTAAAAAGTGGTAAAAAGGGCTGATTTACTGACCACAAGTTCCCACTACAGATTACAAGTCCCCAGGACTACTTGCATGCTGGTCCAGTCCAGGAGAGAAAGGGCATAACAGGAGAAAAAAACAGGGTGAAAGCAGGGCCAATTTGGCTTCTGTGCTTGCTTTTCAAACCATTAATTACCCCTCCCTTTGTTAATGTCCAGCGGAGGAGTCCCAGTTGTTTGCTGTTTTGATTGGTTACCCCACCCATCAATCCCCCAGGAAGGCCCAATGATAAGGCCCCTTGAGAATATCTGGGGCTTTTACTTGATCCCAGATGAAATCCTCTTTTGAATGGGGAATTCTCACAAGGTTCTTCCAGCAGCCATCTTGTAGGGTCTTTCCCTCAGGGAGGATTCCCACGACCACGTGTTTCACAGGCATGTTTTTCTGCCAGGTTCCAGATCTGTCTCTTTATTCCCTAATCTAGCCTGCCTCACCTTCTGGTAAATTTAGCCAGAGGTAGATATTGTTGCTGATATATACTCAAGCAGACAAGAAAAATGAATTGTAAGAATGGGGTGGGAAAATATCTTCCACTTATCTTTTTCCTATCTCATCATTCAAACCTCCATTGCTTGAGATTTAAAAATATTATCATGGGAAGTCTTTTAACTGCTCTTGATTCTAAGCCAAAGAACTGAGCCCCAATAATTAATATAATTTATTTATCCACTATGTACAGGGCACACCAGTGCCTACTGAGGGGTAGTTAAGCATGTAAATCTTGGTGCTTTAGGATCACATAACCAGAGTAAGGAGACACAAACTCAGAAAACCATTAATGATAGAAAGCAGAAAGACGTTATCAGTTCCAATTGAGTAGGAGAGACACTCAGCATTATTGGGTTTCAGAGGCAGGAGTGATCACTGCAGTGAGGGGGTCTCCGAGGAGCTGATATTTGAGCTTGGATGAGGGGCATGGACCTGATCCTAAAAGCAGTGCAGGCTCACTGAAGGCTTGAGAGCAGAATGATATTATAACAAAACTGGTGTCAGGGGTGGAGGCCCTCACATAGGGTATAGGACGCCCTGGAGCAAGTGAGAACCAAGGCTGGCTGACCAGTTTGCAGGCTCCAGTGGTGGCCCAACGTGAAGGATGCACATCTGAGCTAAATGTTGGCAGAAGAGGAAGAGACAGATGCTACAGATGCCATAGAGGAAGACTCAGCAGAACTTTGAGTCTTACTGTGAGGGACAGAGGGCAGGACATAGGGTAGACAACCAACCAAAGAGAAAGTGTAGGTCTTGGCTGGCCAGCCCTCCCACCCTCCCAGCCTAGAAGCAACAGAATCGCCTAGTTCACCACTCTCGCCAGTGGGAGTCCCAGGCCATCCCCAGAATGTAGCCCAGCCCTCTGAACAGATAGAAGATTGTTCTGAGCACAGGAATTAATTGTTCAAGGTCAGTTGTCAAACAAAAAGTCCAGAGCTCCCTCTGACTTTTGTAATCCCTTTACCTTCAACCCCAAACCTAGACCTCCATCCTGATTGTACTTAAATGACAAAATTTTGAACTTGGATCAGTTCAGATGTCAGATCACGTACCTTCATGGCTTTGGGATTGTTTAGTGCATTTTGGTTGTTAAGCCTTGTCCTCCTTCCTTCTTTCAATGGCCTAGGTTCTGTTCAAGTCTCACATGTGATCCAGGGAATTACATGGACTAGCTCGAGCTACTCAGGGCACTCCACCCTCCTGTCCTGGTTGACATATTTGAGCTCCTCGTTCAAATGTCCCCTGAAGCCAGACATCTCTAAGCTTTTCATTTGTAAGAAACAACTTTCCTTTACTATTTGAACTGGTTGGAGCTCTGTCTGCTGCTTACAAAGTCCCTGATGGAGGCTCCTTGTTTGTGTTATTGTGGGAAGGCAGGCAGAGCCCTCCTCTTATACGAACTGGCCTTAGGACCTTTGTCAATACTCTTCATCTCTCTGGGCTTCAGGTTCTTCATCAGTGGCATGAAGGATTGTACAAATCAATCTCTAAGGTTCCTTCTAGCATTGCCATTCTGATTCTAAAGCACCCACTGTGTTGTTGAAACCCAAACAGCCCTTAGTATTCACTTCATGATCGGTCCTGCTGACGGTTGTGCCCTTACCTATTCTTGACCCTACACAGGGGCCAAGGGACATCAGGTGGCTGCCACTTCAGAAGAGGCTGAGGAATTAAATGTTGGCTCCAAATTTTTGAACCCATGTAAACATGAACTGGCATAGTATGAAATAGACAGTCAAAGCATTTTCTTTTTTCTTTTTTTTGCCTTGGGGAGATGGAGGTGGGGAGATTAGGGAGAATGAGGAAGGCATGGGGCTGGGAGGAAAAAACAAGTTCCCTTTCAGACATATTGAATTGAGGCAAAGGGGAGATAGTCAAATAACAATGTCCTACTAACCACTGGAGATTGGGTACTATAGGAGAAGTTCTCCAACTTAAATTAGCACAAAAATAAAAAGAGGGTGAGGACAAGCAGAGGACCTGAGCTATCCTGATGGAAGTGGCCCATAGAGGCGAGAGCTGAAGCTTAGGGACCAAACCACGTGCCTGGGAGAGTGGAGAGAAAGAAGATAGAGCTCCAAGGCCTGAAACTTGACAGACAGCCACATATTCTGAGGAAGATAATAAAGAAGAAAAGGGAAAGTAATTCAAAGGTCAAGGAGGAAAAGGAGAAGGGAATGAACATATGCCATGGCATGGGGAGTGCAGTGCCATGAAAACCAAGGAGAAAGAGGACAGTCTGGGAGAGGTGTGCTTGGGCATATGTAATAAAGCAGCAGGGAATGAGCAAAAGAGGGGTCGTGAAGCCCAGCTCAGGTCAGCAGCACCCAGATCTTGGCACACCCCAAGACAGATGGATCGTGAGTGATTGTAGCAGGAGCCTTTGATGGCCTGCATCACAATCCCGCACCTGAATTCAGACTCACTGTGATAACATCCCACCTCCAGCTCCCTCCCGCATCTCTGCTCTTCTGCCTTCGGACCTCCTCTGAAGCTGTGGGAGCATCACACTAGAAAAACTCAGGCAGACAGAGGAGTTAATGCTCCCTTACCCAACCTTCAATCACAGAGAAACAAGAGCCAATGAGCCAATGACCCGGCCCCATTCTGTAGGCTTACAGCGGAGACCTCAATTATGCACCTCTGTGTTGGCTTTACCTCCTTCCCTGCCTCAGTCTCCCCACTCCCTCACTCCTGCTTCCTGGGATCATCTCCCAAATAGATTATCTGCACTTAATCCTTGTCTACTTTCAGGAGAACTCAGACCAAACCGTGATGAGCCAGCCTCAGGGGTGGCAGGCCGAGAAATGCTAGCAAAAGCTTGTGTGCATATTTCCTTTAAAGCCCCAAAGGACTAAATAAACAGAACAGATTTCTGCTCATCTCTATAATGACCAAAGGCTAAGCTGTGTCCTGTGGGGCAGGCGGAGAGGCTATTTTGGATATGATCCAAAGGCCCTCAGTCATAAATCCACCTTGGCAGGGTGAACAGGCAGTCCTAGTTCTCAGGACTCTGCATTGAAAACAAACAAGCATGGGTCCTACCCACATAATAGCAGAATCACTTCCTTTTTGCAAAGTTACCTTCTCCAGTATGCAGACAGCAGACTGGGAGGCTGGAGGCAGATGACAGTTTGATTCATCCCCACATTGTTTTAAAAGCCAAGTTAATTTAGCAGGTGCAAAGTTTGGTTGCAGTAGGAGGTTAGCATAAAGTTTACTCCAAGCCCCTTGAATCATTTACGCTATTAGTTGGCTCCTCTAGGCATCTGAGTTAGTGACTCCAGTTCTGGAATATTTGGGAGAAAGAGCTTTTGTCTCAGTTCACTCTTCCATTAGGTCCTGCAACCATTTCCTCCATTATCACCTAGTTGCTAATTTTCTGTTTCTGCCCCAACTTGGACTTCTCAGATGGTTTTGCTATTGATCACCTCCTTGGACTTGCAACAACCATTGAAGGAAGGGGGTGGTCCTGGGAAGGTTAGGCAACACTCCCCATTTTCCCATCCCAACTTGGGCTCTGAGCCATTGAAAAATTCCCCACAACATAGGGCTCTTGCAGATTACTGACTCTACAGAGTCTTGAAAGGAGCATGAGGATTAATAACAGCCAGAAAAGGAAAACCAAAGTCAAGGCCCAATGAACTTGTTCCCCAGTGTTGCAGTTGGGCAGTTTGATGTAACTATGAATTCCAAAAATATAATTGGATTATGCTTGTAAACTGATCTGTTAATCTGGGCATGATTAAGTTATGATTAGGGCGTTGACTGGGCCACATCAGTAGGGTGTTGAGCCCTACCCCTTGGTGGGTAGGGAATCAAATATAAAAGGCATGGCAAGAACAGAGTAGAAGCAGTTTTTGAGAAGCAGTTTTGATGTTGAAAAGAAGGTCCCAGGAGAAGAGAAGCGAGCCGTTCGCCTAATCGTCTACAGCTGACCTTGTGGAGGAGCTAAGCCCGGAGAGAAATGCAGCCCCGGGAAGAGAGGAACACAAGAAGCCTGAACCCTGGCAGACGTTGGCAGCTGTCTTGCTCCAACATGTGGCAATGAACTTTGGTGAGAAGAAACTTAACGCTTTATGGCCTGGTATCTGTGGACTTCTACCCCAAATAAATACCCTTTATAAAGACCAACCCATTTTTTGGTATTTCATATTAGCACCCCTTTGGCTGACTAATACACCCAGGTACCTTGGCACTGCCCTATCACTGAGAGCCCTTGATGATCCTCTCTTTCCTTGGCCATGGCCACCGTGGTGCTTGGTCTCTATTGCTCCTCAGATCCTTTCTGTCTTCCCATCTCTCTCCCCAAAGTGCTAGAGTTTCCTGACTCTGATGTTGGCAGCTACGGGAGAAGTCCTTCTCTTCTCTTTTTAAAACAAACCAATTAACCATCTTTTGGCAGATGACCTTCTTGCCCTGGGCTGAATTTTAAATTTAAATTTAATTTAATAAATTAATTGCTTTAATAATTTAATAAATTGCTTTAATAAAGCAATTTTAATTTTTCATTGAGCCAATGTACTGCTTTTAGAGGAGACCTAGAACTTATTTTTATACACACACAAGATTTCTCTTAAGATTAAAAAAAAAATGGAGTAAGGTTGTATTATTTCAGAATTAATGATATACAAACTTTAGTGCAAACCTGGATTTGATGCATTGCCATTACTTCATTTAACCCTTTGTCTTAGCTTGCCACAGAGCTGCCAATGCAAGGAGTTGTTTTGATAATGGAAAGTTTATTTGGGGTAAAAGCTTACAGTTCTGAGGCTACAAAAATGTCCAAATCAAGGCATCATCAGAGATGCTTTCTCACCAAAGGTCATATGCTGGCAGAGCCTGGCATCCTGCCACATGGTGAGGCAAAATGGCAGGTCTGCCTTCTATTTGAACTTATAATTAGTACTAGAGTTGATAAGTATATGTCCAAGAGACTTAAATCTTTGGGCTGTCCTTGTACCAGCTAGGCCCTGAATCTCAATGGAGTTGCAACATCTACTCTACAGTTCATTGGACTCACCCAGGACAACTAACAAGGAGATAATGATGGACAACGACCATCCCAAGGAACTGAGAGAGTCTACAATTGCAAGCAAGAGAGTCCAATCTGTCTGCCCTATGGGATTGAAGCCCCCTCTCAATTAGAGGTGGAGTGGGCATCACCATCCCAGAATCCTCAGGATTGGGGAATGAACTATGGACTAAAGTAGATTTATTGATATTCTACTATAGACTTATTCTGATTCTAGCAATAGAAGAACTTATATCATTGATGTGGAGGCAGTGGCCACTGGAGGTTCTGAGGCGAAGGAGAGGGAAAAACAGTTGTAATATGGGGGCATCTTCAGGACTTGGAAATTGTCCTGAATGACATTGCAATGACAGATACAGGCTGTTATATATCTTGCCAGGAGATATATAATGGCCTACGCAGGAGAGAGTGTAAACTACAATGTAAACTATAGTCCATGCTTAGTGGCAGTGCTCCAATATGTGTTCATCAATTGTAATGAATGTACCACACTAATGAAGGATGTTAATGTGGGAAAATGTAGGAGGTGTAGGGAGCAGGGCATATGGGAATCCCCTCTGTTTTTTATGTAACATTTATGTAATCTAATTATCTTTAAATATATATATATATAT
>JAQZBX010033404.1:0-25415 GCA_029593785.1 Cabassous unicinctus | reverse complement strand
GTAATTAAGAATTCCAAAAATATAATTGGATCATGCTTGTAAACTGATCTGTTAATCTGGGCATGATTAGGTTATGATTAGGGTGTTGAGCCCCACCCCTTAGTGGGTGGGGAATCAAATATAAAAGGCATGGCAAAGGACAGAGTTGGAGCCGTTTTTGAGAAGCAGTTTTGATGTTGGAGAAAAGGCCCCAGAAGAAAAGAAGGGAGCCGTTTGCCTGATAGTCTACAGCTGACCTTGTGGAGGAAACAGAGGAGCTGAGCCCAGAGAGAAACGCAGCCCCAGGAAGAGAGGAACCCAAGAAGCCTGAACCCTGGCAAACGTCGGCAGCTGTCTTGCTCGTGGCAATGGATTTTGGTGAGGGAAGAAACTTAATGGTTTATGGCCTGGTATCTGTGGACTTCTACCCCAAATAAATACCCTTTATAAAGACCAACCCATTTTTGGTATTTCACATTAGCAACCATTTGGGTGACTAATACACTGGTATATTCAGATTACAATTAGATTCCCCAGGACTGAATTTTCCAGACCACTAATAAAATTCTTTATTTTGTGTCATATGAACAGGAATAGCTATTTAGCAGAGATGTCATTTAAGCAAATGTAATTATATGAAATGAAAAAGGGAAAATTAAAATAAAACTAGGCAAAGGGTTGTAAAGAACCAGGGTAATTATGAGGACAAAGGAATCACAAGTACTTATTTTCACTGGAACACCCAGGAAGTACACGTTCCTGCTGGGCCACTAGGCAGCACGATGGTGGAGATCTTACATTTTCTTTTACCAAAGTACTTACTTTTGAAAATTCCAGTTAGGCCTTATTTATAAGAATCTATTATTTCTCATTAAACCAATGAAACCTTATAAATGAGAGTGATTTGTGTGAATCTGGAGCTATAAAAGAATTTTGCTAAATGAAGTAATAAATAAGCATGTTCACATAAAACTTGCAAATATCACTAGACCTTCCTATAGCCAGTTTTCACCAATGTTTTTTTTGGAATTTCAGGTCATCATATTAATATCTTACGAATTTATGGCATCCTACACTTTGCAAAGCATTTTCAAGTACGTTTTGATAAGGAAGCCAGCGGCACGCTTCAGCTGCCGTGGATGGCCGAGGGGCCCACGGAGGGTCAAGGGCTTGTCCTGAGCACCTGGCTGCAAACAAGCCTAGCCGGCCCTGCCCTCAGGACCTCAGACTCTGCTTCCACAAGTCCCCTACTCAGCAGTTCTTCCTCTGTCCCCAGGAAAAGGGGACTGGCACGTGGAATGTCTCCGCAGAGTCACCTCACTTCCGAGTCGGCACCGTGGCAGCAGGTCAGGTTCTGTGTCGTGCCTACCGCACAGGCTCCCTTTACAACGTGGCTGACGCCCAAGCAGCAAGGGGCAACCGCGAGCACATCTACCACCTGGGATTTTGTTTATACTTTGTTCACTCAGGTAACCGTTCTGATTTGAGTTCTTTGACCTCCATGCCATGGACTTGAGTTTCACAAAGTGTGCATTTTCTAAAGAAAATGAGCTTGATTTCTATTATTAAAGAATGCTTGCCAGGTGAAAGTGTAGGGTTTCACCAATGCAAATAGGTGATAGAGCCTTATAACACAGCTGGAAGAAGGACCTTAATATTTTAAAAAATTTTAATTCCTCTTTAATTGGTCTTAGTAACTAGCTTAATAGTCTATAAATTTAAGAAATCTGTAGCAATTAATACCTGATGAGTATACTGGAAACCACCTTAGTTCATCAATACTGATGTGTCCAAACTTTAATAATGTGTCTTGGCCCTCAGGGAGACAGGATATTTTAGGAAGGACTAACATCACCCAAAGAGAGGTATTCTAAGGGCTCAGCTTATGAAACAGAAGATTCTGTATATGTGAGTGTCTATGTGTGAAGGAGAGAGGGAATGGGGGCAGATAGGGCAGGAAATGGCTGATTGGGATTCTTGAAATTGTGAAAGTGAGAAAAGCCTGAACTTTGAGATAAAGCAGATTATCAACAGTGGCAGAAAGATTAAGAGAAAATATAAATGTAATCAATTTAATTGGAAAACCAGGTATTCTGTTTTCTCTATGGTTATAGATGAAAAGAAGTGAGGATAATTGGGAAATGAGTTTGCCCTAAGTTTTCAACGTTACTAAATAGAATTAAATTAAATTAAATTAAATTAAATTAACTGCTTTCTTACATATTTTTCCAGAGAAGGAGAAGGAGGGAATTAACATTTACTGAGAGCGCATGTGCCACCAACTGAGCACGGTGCTTTGTGTAACTCAGTATGTTTTCTTGTTTAATTAGCAAGGCCGTCATAGGAAATAGGTATTATTATGGCATTTTAGAAGAAAGAAAAACTTGAAGGGATTCACCGGTCTGGGAAAAGGCAGAATTAGTATTTTAACTCTGTGTGACTCTAAATCCTACATTCTTTAGTATCTTCAACAGTGAAAGATAAATAAATAGGACCTCAGATTATTCACTCAAGATCTCATGAGCAGTCCACAAAATTAGAAATGCCAGCTAGAGAATATCGTATCAAAGTCCTCACACGTGGCTTGGCTAAATGCGTGGCGCCTGACCAGAAGAAAGGCTAAAGCCAGTGAACCTAGTGAACCGTGTCTTCTCGTTTAAAGGTCTGTGGGGGTGATTGGTTTTACTTTGAAAAAGGTATGTGTACTTTAAACTAATGCACACTTTTCAAGGAGAAAGCTGAATTTAAAGACAAAATACAAAGCAGTGCCTTTATCATGAGAAAGTTCATTCTGCCTTCAACACAGCCCTGACGACAAGATGCTATAAACTCCAGTGAGAAACCAGAGCTGAAGACAAATTCACTTTTGCTCCGTAAAGACTTATCAAATGTCATAATAATATCACAAATAATAACCAACTAAAATGTTGTCATTACTGATGTTACTTCCTTTTAAACATTTTATCTAATATAAAAATATATTTATGGGGAAGATTGGGCTTTTTGAATGAAAGGGAAAGACATTTAATTGGTTCAGTTCATGAGATCATCAAGTCCACTGGTACTTACTAGAGAGGAAATGCTGAGAGGATGGCCCGAAATCTCGGTGGGCTTCCTGAAGCTGTTTAAGGCGATCGTCCACGGAAACCTGCATGTACACAGAGGGGACAGATGGAATCATTTGATTTCAAAAGACGACTTTAAAAATACTGTGGATTCAAGAACTATAATAAATGAAGCTATTTGCAAGCTCTGGCTGCTTGTACAGCCGCCTTCTCTGTCTCTGGGTCAAAGCGATGGCAAGCAAATAGATCCCTCTGGCATGAGGTACTCTTCTGAGCAACTTCTATGAATCAATTCTTTGAACCCTCACAGCATCCCACTAGGCAAGCATTATTACCATGACCATTTCACAGCTGAACAAATAGAGACAGAGGCCGTTCAGCTGGAGAGCGGCAGCGCTATTACTTGCCTCAGGGTCACCTGGTACCCCAGGTGTCAGCAGGTAAGCCCTGAGCATGCACCACACTGCCCAATTGCATCTAAAGGCCAGATGTGGCCTCGGGATGTGGGGCTCCTCATTTCTTTTTGGTAAAGGAAGATGGTGAAAAGTGCTGCAGGGGACAAATGAAAAGGAAGCCTGAAAATACTTTGGGAGAATGGCAGGAAGAGAGACAGATGGGAGAGAGATACATAGAAAGGTGACAGATGGATTATGTGGACAGATATAGATAGACAGATATAGATAAATGGAAGATACAGAAGATAGGTTAGAAAGAGAGATAAATAGATGTAGATAGATGATAGATATAGATACAGATGATAGATTACATAGACAGATATAGATAAGTGATAGATATAGATGACAGACTAGAGAGAAAGATGTAGATAGATGATAATTAGATAGATATAGACAGATACAGGTGAAAGGCATAGAGATGAATAGATACAGATAGATAGATAGATAGATAGATAGATAGATAGATAGATAGATAGATGGATGGATGGATGGATAGATAGATGGATAGATGGATGATAGATATAGATGGCTGGCTGGATAGTGGATAGATGGACGGATGGACAGATGGATGGATGGATGGATGGATGGATAGCGGAAGAGTGATAGTAATGCTAGAGAGACAGGTAGAGACGGGCAGAATGACTGACAGCTACTTTTCCAGCTCCCGCTCATGCACACAGATCACCTTCGTCCATTTCTGAAAGGACGTGTGCATAGGGAACATGTTAATTGTCTCCAGGCTCGTGTCTGATCCTCTCTGGGGGGCTATCCAGGCACCCGCTGGCAGGTCTGCCTGTGCACCTTCCACGGTCAGCACCCTGCTGATGGGAAGCCCAGGTGCACAGTCCGCTGCTGTCCCGTCCCTTTCCCCTGGCCCATGGGGCACCTGACCGGTCAGTCTGGCTGTCGGCTGCCTTTCCATGACCTGTGAGTTCCCAAGGCTCATGGGGCGGCTCCGCTTTCTCCCGGCTGCTACTCAGCCGGCACCCGCGCACTCTTGGCCCTGCTGGGTGAGAGCGCACGCACATGCCACACATCGTGCTCTAGGCAGCCAAGAGAATGCTCCTCGGAAACCGCACGCAGCAGCCGCCCGCTGGGATTTTCCCACCGCCTTTGACGAGCAACACATGGCCGAAGCGGGCGCCAGAAAGCAGACCAAGATGGACCGCAGGGACCCCCCGCACGAAGGCAACTTATCAGAGAAGCGGGGGAGAAGAAAGGCCAAGCTCTCGTGGCTCCACTCGCTAGAAAAGCACACTCGAGCGGAACACGTTCCGCCTATCACGGCCCGAAACGCGGACACGCTTTCAGAGACAGAGAAGCTGCCGGGTACCGTCCATTCCATTTGTACCTCTTCAAGTACATTAAGAAAGTAGGAACCTTTGGCTTTGTCAGTGCTTGAGTTAACTCAGGAAAGCAATTACGCTAAAAAATATTATACCCAAAATAAACGGTTTCTATGTGCTAGAGCAAAAAACTGCATATTTATCTTATTATGTAGCACATTTTAGGCCCAATAAAGAGAAATGTGTAAGAGTTCATTTTTAGTTAGTTTTAAGGGGAAAAAAACCTAATTGAAATTCCTGGGAGCTGGCCACCGAATGTGACAAGGTTCCACAAAGCCTGAGCCAGACGCTCTTGCTTGGCAAGCGCAGCGGGCTGTGAAACCTGACACCTCGCAGCGCTCCAGAGGGGGCTCTGGGTTCAGCTCCATTAAAGCTCAGAGCAAGTAGAGTCCAAACTCACTAGAGCAGCAGAACTGGAACAGCTGAGCTCTAAGAACGGAAGGACAAACTGAGCAAAAGGCCTAAGTCGCAACCAGTGGGAAGAAAGAGGCTGGCGAATTTCTTAATTATTCAAAAGAAAAAAATTAAATGAGATAAGAAAAATGACTCCTTTATGAGCCATTATGGGAAAAATGCATCTGTGGTCACCCCAGGTTTCAATAACTGTGATTACTTGACCTTTTGCAATTTTCTGCAAATTTATATGAACAGTGCTTCAAAAATTACACTAAAGTCTATGTTAATTCATAAATGTGGCACGTGGGCTCAAGATCCTGAAAGACAAATACCTGATGTCACCACCTGCTAAGTTCATTCTCCAGGACAATCAGTAAAGAAAGAGCAAAAAGCCGGGGGCGGCATCCTGCGACGAGGCTGGCTGCTGGCCAAGCGTAGACGCCAGAGTGGACGGCGAGGAGGGGCCGTACCTGCAGGAGCTTCCATCGCATGTTCAGGTCGTCCAGCTGGCGTGACATCCTCAGGGAGGGGTGCAGGTCCAGGGGCGACAGCTGGCTGGACAGGTCGTTCACGGCCTTGACTTTTAAGTGGATGGGCGCGATTTCTTCTCTAAATGCCTGGAAGAAAAGGACAAAAATCATGTCACCGGAAAAGACTATAATGTAGGCAATTATTTCCAAGGTTCCTTCCAAGGAAACAGCAGGGCCAGTGGAGAGGCCGCGATGACCGGCGGACATAATCCAGGCCCCAAGAGCTCAGATCACCTGCCAGAGTCACACGTTATCCCTGAAAACCTAAACAAGGGAAGAAGAGAACCAGAGAATGCAGAGACGCTTACCCGATTATGTATTTCCTTCAAATGCTTCACTGGACGCAATTTATTCTGAAATGTTTTTACCATTATTATCCATGTTACCAATTTCTAATCTTGATTCTATTTTTAATTTTCTTCCATACCTTCCCTTTCTTCTTGCTATTTTAATATCACTGCCTTCATAATTTTTCAACTTGATTTGAACATGTTTCCACTCAAAATTAAGTTGGAAAGTAGCCAGTAAAATCTGTTTTCTTAACACGAAGCTGATACTGTTATACACCTGACAAGCAGCATTTGAGCATTTGTTCCTTTCAGAATCATTTATGACCGTGTCTAGGGGGTTGGGGGTGGGCTGGGGAAGAGCAGGGTCTTGGAAAAAGAGGCAAATGATCTTAGAACTGACCGATGCCCTCCCCCCACCGGCAAAGTAGGGCGAGATGGTGGGGGGCGGGGCTGCATACGAAGAGGGGAAGAGAAAAACAAACTGAGAAGTACTTTGGGCAAGGATGGTCAATGAGTCCTGCGAGAGCAACAGAAAATGTGAACGGGGAGTTTTCTCCAGTCTCCAGGTAACTCTACCTGACCCTGGCCAGGTGTGCCTACCTGCCACCAACCTGTGAAAGGCTCACCTTGGGCGCCCTGCCCATCGGGAAGCCTGGGCCCTTCCTTCCTGCGCTGCCTCCACTCCGCCCTGCAGGACTGTCCCCGGTGCACACCCAGCACAGGCAATCATCTTTAGGGGTCTTCAGGGTGGGCCCTGGGGGCCGCTGGACCCCGGTGCTGGCTGCTAAATATTCTAGATCATGACCCACATCAGAGCCCGTACTGCGGGGATTACAACCATCTCCTTGACGCCTTCCACACAGAACGTCAGCACCTTGAGGACAGAGGCTGCCCTGCTCCCCGGAACTCAGCACAGAGTTTGTCAGAGACGAGGGCGTGATTCATTTCTACTGAGTAAGGACCGCAGAAAGGCTAAGTGAGGCCAGACTAGGCAATATAGAATTGGGAACAGAAGTCCGATGCCGTAAGAGAACAATGATTTTATTCTTTGGTGTGGCATATCGCTAATCATGTACCGATGCTAACTTCAGGCGCTGGGTGTGGTGGCAGTCCTCTTGGATCCGCCCTTGGGTTTGTCTTTTCCTGGCTTCCCCTCCCGTCATGCCCCAAGGAGACTGGGCTGAAGTCTGTAAGTCACTTTTCTTCTCCTCCACTCCAAGCTGAGTTCATAGATGTCAACGTGCTTAGAAGGCTTTGGCGTTTTATTAGCTCACTTAACAGTATTAATTTAGCTTCTCCCTTTCGCTTACAGATAGAACGCCTCTTTAACCATTTCTCTCTCCTTGTCTCTTCCAAGCCTGCACTAGTTCACCCACAAGAACCTCTTTTCTCCCCTCTAAATCCCACGGGGAGGCTAAAAACAATCTTGATTGTGGCTGAGAAACACAAACATGAGGCATATGACTTTTTTTTCAAAAAAAGAAACTGACTTTAGGTAATGCAGAGAATGTAATAATTTAGGGTTTCAAATTCTTGGCCCAACCAGAAGCCACACCGAGGAGCTCGAGGTGGAAGCGCAGCACAGTTGCGGATTCTGTGCGAGCTGCGTGGACGCAGGCGGTCACAGAGTACGAGGGACATCAAACAGTGAAGGGAGCCCTCAGGGCCAGCAAGTGGAAGAAGGAAAGCCCCCAAGGTCACTCACTGCAGCCTGGGGGAGGCACGCGGAACAGGGGCTTTGGTTCTGTCCTGGTGGAGCTCACAGACAGGTGAGGAAGGCAGGTGTGTGAACACAGAGGACTGGGGGCCTCGAGAATGGACCACCGACATGTAAGGACGGGGCAGAGAGACGTAGGGAGAGAGAACTTCCCAGTCTGGGCTCGGAAGGGGCCTGGCTTCCCGCAGGTTCACTTTGAGAATAATTACAGAACTCAAGCCCTTTGGGTTTCAGCATCCGAGATTTTACTGTTTCACAGTAATATCCTCTCCATGGGGACCTTGGAGCACTCCAGGATTTTAATTAGCTTTTAAATCAACACCTCTGTAATCTTCAGGTGTTAAAGACTAAAACGTAAATGCTAGAAAGTGCTCTAAGATTTATATCATTTAAAATAATAACCAGTTTTATTTCAAAAGATGGTAAAAGTGCTTTCTAATTTGATTATATCCTCAGGACAGATTTAAAAATCACAAGAGCAGTAGAGGAGTTTTAAGTTTCCCTTTGTAAACAGAATGTTTTGCTATTACAAGCCACAGGCCAAAAGGTGTCTTGTTTTCATGGCGTGGTCAGGTGTTTCAGGGCAGTGAGCACTCTCTCGAGGACGTTCACCTTTGCTGTCTGAAATGAGGGGCTTTAAGAGGCCCCCCAGTCGCCGCATACTCCTGCACAGGTAACCAGCTCGTCGGGTTCTGGCTGCACTTCCCTGTAGGAGAATGAGCGTCTACGCGGTCTTCTTGACGCAAAAACAGAGACATCTGCTAGCATTCCCGGAGCTGGTGGCAGCCTGCTGGCAGATGGGAATCCCAAACCCTGCTCTGCCGGAAGACGCCTATTCTGCAAACAAGAGCGGCTAAGGATGGAGTTAGGGGAGTTGGATTACTCCATCACCCCAAAGACTTTGTCTCCCATTTGCCACGTTCAGTCGTGTTCAGCAGTAACCAGTACTTCCGTTTGCCAATGGCTTCAATGGGGTTTGAGCTGACACCCCAGACGTCGACTCTATTTTATTTGGTTTAATGAGACTTGGGCTTTTATTTTCTTTTTTTCCTAATAAGATGTCAAAATATTTTAATCCACAGTTTATACTGTTCTCTTAAAATGTTAAATATGTTTTCCCCAGATTTTCACTTAGGCAGAAATTTGAACAAAAGGATTTGGATGCAAAGGAGGGCAATTCCTTTAACAAAGCGGGAGATGAACAACTCCCAAACTTCTATGCCTTTCATAAGCCCAGGAACAATTTCCTTTTTCCCTTCCAGCTCTAGTCTCCTGCATTAAAAATTGACACTTTTAAATTCAAATGGGTAAATGCCTGCTCCAACTAAAGAGGCATTTTGGCAATCCAACAGGGCCAGACAATGCTTTCTGTAAACCACTGACTTAAAGATTTTAAAAACCATCCCTTGTAACACAAGAAATGTGCAGCTTTGAAGAGGCTGCACTGAGGCTTTGTTTTCAATTGATCAATCCAGGGACGTATTTTTCTTAGGATACTAAGGTTGGAGGAAAAAGCCCACTTAGTTCACAGTGTAGTTGGAAAGTACGTACATTTACATTAAAAAATAGCAGATACCAACATCTTTTAGGAATAAAATTATTGTTAAGAGTTTAAAAGTTGATATTTAATTTGAATTCAAATAGTTGATCAAAGGAGTGCTTAACTGCATTTTTTAATGTGACAGCTTTTCAACAACATAGAAGAATGGGGGAAAGACATGAAAACTCCACCACTTGGCTGTGTGAGCTTGGGCAACACCTTCAGTTTCTCATTTGCCAAGTGGACACAAAAATAACACAAAAAGAGTACCTACCTTATAGGGTCGGTGTCAGGATTAAGACAGATAAAGGGGCTAAGAAGAGTTCTTGGCATGCGGTAAGTTCTAAATAAATGGCAGTTATGATTATCATTCCTGCCTACAGATATGTATTTTTACTTATGTAATTTGTATAATTATTTAGTTAGTTTCCTAGAAAGGTCCTTCTTTCTCTTTCCTCTTTGGCCACAGAAAGAGAGAAAGAGAGTTACCTGAAACTGTGCACAAATTATGAATGTCTTTTTGCAATGAAAATCCCCATTCATGATAAATATTGTCAGTTCAATATCTTCTGATTTTTCTTTAATTTGATTCCTCATTATCTAGCATATCATTTACTATTTGACTATAGACCCCACAAATAAATCTGTTATTTGTGTCTCTCATCGCCTGAATTTCATTAACATTTTTTTCTGGATATCGAATATGGGAGCCAAAGGTGGTCTAGACAATGGGTCTAAAGTCCTTATTTAGGACAATTCCTGACTTTGAAGAGGATTTATAGCTAAACTAACACTTCATTACTATATTCAGACAATGAGATCATGTTTGTAGATGGAAATTTCTAGTAAAAACCGTATGGTCTTGATTAAATTCTAAATCCAAATACCGATTTGGAGGAAATAAAAGTAGAGAAGAACCTGCTAGACTCTGCCATGTGGATGCAAGTCTGCAAATTCAGACTGCGGGAAACACTACAAAACAAGCAAGTCAGTGTCTTCTACAAATACACTGCAATGAAAACAAAAAAGGGATAAAGGGGGAATGCGCAGCTCAAAACGGACTTGAAAATATTTTTAAGGAACGGGAAAACTAGTCTATGTTGTTTAGGGAAGCACAGCTGAAAATGTGTAAAGAAAACCGAAAGTGAATTATCACAGAAGCCCCCGCATGGGTGCTGGAGGGGAGGCCTGATGGTGACGCGCAGATGGAAAGCACTGTCATAGCACCTGACGTGGACGGTGGCCGCCAGGGCGCTGGCGCTGGAAGACCCCTAACGCGGTGCATTTCTACGTGTGGAATTTAACAACAAAGGTTTGTAAAGCCTCTGGAGGCAGGGGGCTGACCGTGGTTTTGTCGATGTGGTCCTGCAGCGCGTCGATGAGCAGGTCCCCCAGCGGCTTCCAGCCATTGCGCACGCCCTCGGCCTCCTTCAGGTCCGCGTCCAGGTCGTCCATGGCCCCCTGCAGGTCCCTCAGCTTCTCCAGCGCCCTGTCCACTTGCTTCTGCCAGCTGCTGCTCACCGCGTTCAGGCCCTCCCACTTCTCCTTGACCTCGGAAGACTGCTTGCGCATGGCTCTGGCGATCTTTTGGGCTCTCTCCTCGGGGGTCAGTTCTGTGGTTGAAAAGGAAGAGGATGAACAGGTTGGACATCTGGTCAACTCTACACTCCTCACAGCCCAGAGGGAGCAGCGGCTTCCAGAGGCTCACTGCTTGGGTACCTGCGGGCAAGTTACACTCTCCAGGGCAAGAAAACCCTTCTCCACACGTCCTTCCCGAACTCCCCACAGCATCTAAATGTTTACTCAGGAGACAAACACAGTTTCTTAGATTAAGAATAGAGTACAGGCTTTCATGACTTTTGAATTTTAATAAGCTTGCAAACCCTGAAATGCAACAAGATAACTCAAGAAATACAATTTTTCTTTAACACATACTTAGTTATATAAAATTTGCAGACACTTTTACGTTTCATAATCTTCAAGAGAAATGGGAAGTATAACCACCAAAGAAGAGCTGTGAGCTATGAAGGAAATTCTCAGGAAATAAGATTAATTTATTGTATAGCTAAAAAATAATAACTACAGACAAATCACCTATCCTGGATACTTGATCATGTCCCAGTCTGTCTGGCAGCATATTGAGTATTTCTAATGAGGACATTTTCTGCAGCCCTGGAAGTACGGCACAGACACAAACATTCCGACAGGGTAGTAACAGGTACCAGGGTGGCTCCAGGGAGCCCGGCATTTCAAGGACCATCCTCAGTAGGTATGAGGGCAAGAGGACTTCCCCAAGGGCTGAAATGAAGATATACTTTCGGACAGAAAAGTCAGGAATAACTGAAGGCCAGACGCAGGGGAGGGCATGAAGAAGTCAAGGGTGCAAAAGGAATCCAAGTCCAGTTCAAAGCCAAGGGTCAGAGGCAGTGGGGGGAGCTGACTAGACAGGGTGAGGGGGTGGGACGGACACAGAGCAGACCCTGGACGGCAGGCCAGACCAGTACAGGAGCGTCTCTCTCGGGCAACTGACGGCGTTGTCCTGCTTAGCCAGAAAAACAGAGAGGCGGGTCGGAGGCGTGCAGTCAAGGTCAGCTGCAGATTAACTGGCGTAAGGTAGAAAGCACATGCCCTGTCCTGATGCCAGCCCATCTTTGGGTATCCACTGCGTTAGCAATTTCCACTTCACCTGAAAATGTTCCAAATCATTCCTTAAAAAAATGATGACTGAAACAAGCTCTCCTAAACTGTAAGTGTAACTTCCATACTCAAAGTGAATCTGTCTGCCTATTTGTTTTTACTTAAATATTATTTAAAAGTCAAATTAAAGGGACAGGCACACAATATTTTTGACTACTTTTAAAATTTCTAGAAAATTCTAGACATCAATTTAGACTTAAAAGCAGATTAATGGTAAAAAGAAAAGAAAGAAAATACAACACCACCACTACCACACAACTCTGGGCATTGGATGGACTATGAAGGGTTTATCGAGCTCAGAGCTGTGTGGTTGAAGTCCTGTGAGGCTGAGACTTGGGTGTGCACTGGCCACTGAGCTGATTAGAAGGGAGAGCATCATAACTGGTGGAGACCAAACACACCAGCAAAAGATAAATGGGGGAAGTAAGTGTCCCTGAACACTCCACAGGTGTTCAAAGGCCTGGGCCATGTCAGGATTCCAAGATTCTGGAGAGACAACTTTCCATGCAAAGACTGGTTGTGAGAAAGGCAAACCTTATTCAAATCCTTCCACCATCGAGACATTTACAAACTGGTATTTGCATCTATGTGAGATGGAAAAACCACCCTTAGCAGCCTCTCCAGGGGTGGAGTTGGTAACTGTCACGATGGAGACATCTGCGTCTGCTAATAAGTCACCTGGATTTTGAAGGATATATTTTAAGCACTCGTGTTTTACTGATTATTGTAAAAAAAAAAAAAAAAAGTGCAGATTTGAGAGCAGACAACTCAATCATGCTGATTTTCCTCAGCTGAAGTAAAACGTGCTTCACAAGCCCATCACTGAACAGCCCGGCACTGAGACACAGCCTCCCTGTCCTGCCACAAGGCACCATGCCGGCTGTGCCTTCCGTCTTACTTGATGTGCAGTCTCTTGACTGAGCAGCCCTTTTGCAGTGTTCTGGCATAATCCCCACTCAGCAGCTACTGGGAAGAAAAGAAAAGCTCCATGCTGGAGTCACCATCTGCCTGCCAGAAAGGAAGCCTCTTGGCTCAGCAGCAGCAGCCCCACGTGCCTCGATGGCAGCCCTTGGCCAAGAACTGAGGAGGTGACACCGGCCCCTCGCGCTCCTGAAACAAGGAGCAAAGAAGCATCACGGGATGAGGACCCAGGGTAAGAAAACAGACAAAACAAAAGGCAGAAAAGATGAATCCATAAAGGGAAATGATTGCGCACGTATTTGTCATTACTTGAAAATCCAAAGACAAAGTTTTCTTCCAAATTCTCTGAATAGTTATTTTGTGATCAAGTTTAAGTCCCTCGTGAAGGTGAGCAGGGATTCTCAGCTCTGGGAACATACTGGAAACCACCTGGAGAGATGTTTTTTTGTTTTGTTTTGTTTTTTTCTGATATCCTGATTTAGGTGGTCAAGGAGGAGGCCGCAGATCAAGGAGGAGCCCCCGGCTGGTTGAGCCGAGTCAGGTGGAGCACGCCAGCCTGCGGGCAAGGAGACCACCCTCTCTGAGCTGAGCTGCCGAGGCCCTGAGCTGTTCTCCACCCCGAGTGGCCTGTGGGTCCCACCCCAGCAAGGCCACCCCCCATGAAGGCCAGGGGGCAAAGCGAGCTCAGGGATAAAAGGGTCATCTAATTTTCACTTGAAAAGCCAGTAACAGAGGCCAGTCCTGGAGACCAAAGACAGGGCTGGGCAAAAGCAAATGAACTTCCTAAGGAGGCCAGCCAGAAGAGCTTTGCCTAGGGTGCTTTCCTGAGCCTAGTGACGTGAGAGCCTGACATGCGGCGTGTGTGTGCGGCATGTGCATATGTGTGTGCAAGTGCACGCTGTGCATGCGTGTGTGCACATGTGGCATGTGCATGCACATGTGCGGTGCATGCATGTGTGCCCTGTGCAAGTGTGTGCATGTGCACATGTGGCGTGTGCACGTGTGGCGTGTGCGTGCGTGTACGTGCATGCGTGTGCGTCGTCCATGCTCTTTTTCACTCTCCCTCTGCAGGCCTTTCCATTGAACTGGCCAAACTTTGAGGTTGGAATTACACTTTATTTTGATAACTTAAAGAGCAATTTCTTTATTGTGTTATAAACATATTTAAGGAAGGACAGACAACTATCTTCCAGGAAGTAGGAGGAAACAGAGGAAGAAGGAGCAAGGAGAAGGGAAAGATCAATCCTGGTTTTCTCTCATGCCCCATTATCTGTCCATTCTTTGAGTACGCAAATTAATGTTGTGGCGTTTCTACCACGTGCTCCTTTAAACCAGTGTTCAGGGGACCTGGACCAGGGCTGGGAGTGGGTTCTGCATCCATCGTCCCTTTGCTCCCAGGCAAGGCTGAGGACCCATGCTGTCCTGCTGGACCTGGGAATCACGTGTTCTTACGGTGGGAAAGCATTTCGCCCCCAAGCGACCATTTTACCTGTCAAATTCAATTCTATAAGAACGGCAAAATCTCCACATATCCCAAAGAAATCTTAGCACAGGGCAAAAAACCATTCTCCCCTTGTGCTGACGTAACATTAAAAATGACGCTGTACGTTTTGCCATGAAATGATGGAATCTATTAGAATCAGCCCATATTGGTTCTAACAAAGACTTCCCATGTTTATTGTGCTTCTTTCTCAATTGTGGTACTGGCAATTATAACCTCTATCATGACTTATTTTTAAGTAAAATAAAATTTAAATATTGTCATGTGACATACGTTTTACCTCTTTGCATTTTGGTTTTGCATGACAACCTAGTGACGGGTGGACCCCTCAATAAATTATTTCTGGATTGAGTTGGATTGAATAGGATTTTTAGTTTTAATTTTAGTTGAGAACATTGAATTTCATAATTTTAAGTGGAATTCTTTCCACTTTGCTTTTGTCCCCCTCACACCCATGTAAAGCACTTATGAAAAGTTTCTTCTTGTTAACGAGGACAAAACCTTTCAAGTACGGTAATTGCAAATATCTCATTTGTACTCTTTGCTGGTTGGCATGTATCTATAATCTTGTTGGGTTTCACCAAGAGATGAAAAAGAAATATCAAAAGCAACAAATATAGAGAAATTCATCAAAGCAGCACTCCTGGGCAAGCTGGTGCAAGGAAACTAGGAGACCACACGGCAGTTCCAACACTAACTAGCTGTGTGATCTCAGACACATTTCTTCTCTTCGAAACTCAGCTGATATCTAGTAAAGCTACCGGCACATGCCTGGCACACTGCGGGCTGACAACAAAGTTTCATTTCTTTCATTCCTTTTATCATTTTATTACTAAGTCTGGGAGAGTTAGACATTTCTAGAGATTTTCACAAAAGTAAACCAGGTTGATTAGCCAAGAAGCATCGCTCGCTCTCTCTCTCTCTCTCTCTCTCTCTCTCAGGCTCTCTAACAATTCATGACCAAAAGCTGCTTCTGATTAAAATAATGGGAAATATATTCTTCCCAAATTTTCTGAATAAATGATAAAGATCATTTCTTCCTGAGATGTTCAGTCCATGCCCAAAAGGGCCTCCTCTACCCCTCTTTCCTAGTCTGTATCAAGTCCGTGACGACGATTCATTATGAGCCAGATCACAAACACATCCAGCACCACTGGCTGAGCACTGTAATGTTTCTAATCACATCCACTCATCTAATCACGTCCACTCAGCATAAGCCTACTCAGAGCGGATCAGCCTGTCAATGCAGAGCCTGAAAAAGATGACAAGGATCTGCGCATGCCGCCAAGGGACTTGTCAAAAACTAAAAGAGAGAGAAGAGAGAAACACCTAGAGACTCAAGAACCAGCTCCAAAGTAAAGAGAGTAAAGGACTGTCTCCCAGGAATTCCCAAAAGGTAGGCAGTAAGAGAAGGAAAAGCATGAACCCGACCGTGGTGGAGGCGACGGCCCAGAAGTCAGCGGGCTGGAACTAGCACCTTGTGAGTTTCGCTCTCCCCTGGCCCAGGTCAAAGTGACAGACCCCGAGCTGAGCTGAGGACGACACGGGAAAGCGGAGCCCTTGTCGCAGACAGCCAGGGCCTTGCCAAGCAACTGAAGTCCAATGTCAGTTTTCTGCGACTGAGTATTCCTTGGATTCCTGAAGCCTAATGGCAGCTTTGGGACAAGCTCAGGAGGGTTCCGTGTGCCGGATGGCAGCAGACAGGCCATGGTGGAGCGGGGCACCAGCCCGGGAGAAGAGAAGGGGGTGGAATTTCCAGGGGCAGGATGCCTGTTTGGCTCCTGACACACCCCTAGTCCCCAGTCATGGTTGGTGCCGACACACCTTGTCCATGAATGAATGGATCCCTGCACAGCTTCTCTGACCAAAATAAAAACAACAACAAAAAAAACCCTCCATTTCTGCTTCATGAGCGAAGGCAGGTTGTAGGCTCACAGCCTTCCAGCTCTGGCCACACTGCTGCCCACCCAAGCTGCTGCCCTAACAGCTGGTCGGGCAGGAAAGGGGCCGCAGGATTCACACAGCTTAGCCCGCTCACCACACAGGCTGGGAATGCTCATGTTGTGCACTGCCCAATGAGGGAAGAGTCCAGCTGGAGGGAAGAATTTTAAAAACGGTCAAACCTCTGACCCACTGTTAAGTCTCCACTTTCTGTGAAGGAGCAACCACCAAATAAGTGCCACACACAAATCACAGGAGCGAACAGCTGCCTCTCTTTCTGTTCAAGTCAGAGGGGAACGTCCCAGATGCTGATGATAATAAAGTACATCCATGCACATCATGGCCATTCTCTTAGAAGGCCACTGTGATTGACAGATGGCTGTAGCAGTGGTTGGAGAGAAAAGCAGATGAACAATTAATTTAAACGCTGTGTCCATCAAACCTTTGTTACCATGCAGTTCTTCATCAAAGATGTTGATCTGTCACTTAAATGGGATTTCATCGCCATGGTATGCACTAGTATGAAAATAAGGCTTTGGATTTTTACCCAATGTGTGGGTTTACTCAGCTGACTTACATATTTTAGAAAAGTAGAAGACTAGCTTCATGACGTCCACACGCATCTCAGAGAGCTCTAATGTGGGAAGGATCATACATCGCTCTGAAGTTAGGAACACGGGAAGAAAGTAACGTTATATTTTCTGTGCTTTTTCAAGCACTACAATTCTACCAATCTAATTTGGACGTGAGAAGCTAATTAAATTATTGCTTCGGTCTATAGGACTGAAGCAATTACTTATGCTTCATACGAAAATTAAAAAGGCAAAGTCTAACACAGCCTAAACATCTTCTGCCTGGGCGCTAGGAAATCAGTGAGCTGGTATGTCTGGTAATTCAGGAAGGAAAAAAGCAACAAAAGGGAAAAGCAAAGAGTCATAAACTTATTTAATCACGTGAAGCTTTTAAAAAGTGGAAGAGGATAGGGAATAAAAGCTTGTTTCCCTGAGTCTCCAGCAGGATTTGTGACTGTCCATGTGGTAATGGAGGTGTCCACAGGGAGGGAGAGCGTCCAGCTCAGAGGCGTCAACCTGGGCCCGTGTTCCGCTCCCTCCCATGGGTGCCAGCCCACTGCTAAGCCCCTCTACGCCGTGGCTTCCTCATCAGCCCTCAGAGGGGTGGTGGTGAGAATCCAACGAAACAAGGCACAGGCGGTGCCCAGTCCATGCCCGGTGCCTTGTGAGCTCCTGGTTGTGAGCTTCTGTCTGCCAACTCACGTTGCTACCTCCCTCTCCCTCCTCAAGAATGGATTCTTCCTCCAGTGAGCATTATAGTTATAAAGGGGCTGCCAATTCCAGGAGGCTCTGAACCCCATTCCTTAAGCTGAGTCCGCCCAAGCCCTCTCTGGAATGCTCTAGATCAGTCCGTCCAAGCCCGCTCCCGGAATGTTCTAGATCAGTCTGTCCAAGCCCACTCCCGGAATGTTCTAGATCAGTACATCCGAGCCTACTCCTGGAAGGTTCTAGATCTGCCTGCCTGTGCTCTCTCCTGGAATGTTCTCTCCCAGAAGGTTCTAGATCAGTCTATCCAAGCCCTCTCCTGGAATGTTCTAGATCAGTCTGCCTTTGCTCCCTCCTGGAATGTTCTAGATCAATCTACCCAAGCCTCTCTTGGAATGTCCTAGATAAGCCCACCTGAGCCTCTCCTGGAATGTTCTAAATCAGTCTACCTGTGCTCTCTCCTGGAATGTTCTAGACTTAAGAAGGACTATCTCCCTGATAAGAGGTTGTAAGGTATAAGCTCATAGGAAAGCTAAGAAACTGAAGCCAAGAGAGAGGCAGAGAGAAGAAAATGGAGAGAACATTTCCTGCTGGCAGCCTGGCCCTGGGCAGCTGAGTCCCACCCACTGTGGTTTGGCTATGGAGGTCGAGACATGCACCTCTGCCTGCACTTAGGGAGGCCAGGAGCCTGTCATCTACAGTGGGCGGGCTGCTGGGGGGATAAAACTGCTATTCAGAAAAAGAAAAGGCCTGGGAAAAATCACCCAGGAGGGTTACTCACCTAATTACTTGGGTTAAGTAATGTATAATTTGACCTCATTTTATTAGGTGGAAGAAAATTATGATGTACCCATAAATGTACCAAGAATGAATATAAGAGTAACTTCTACTAAACTACATGATAATTTCTCATCTTCACTCAATTAATGATCATGAAATTCTATCTGCACAGATTTGCTAGTCCTGACATAAAATGTACTGACATAGTGGATGGAAAATGTCATTTATCACTTCTTTGTTATAGCATAAAATATATGAGTCCACATTGAGGGAAATACTACTAATAATTGGTTTTGAAACATTAAATATTAAAAGAAAACAGTATATTCCTGGGTTAAAATATTAAATACACATTGCCAGCTGCCAAAAGATCAAAGAGGAAAAACGTGAATCCATTCATACTTTTTTATCTGAACATATAAAGAAACAGGAAGCAATGGCTCAAGCAAAGGAGAAAATTAAAGAATTAGAAATCATGAACGAGGAGGACCAGATTTAGGACATATCAGACAAAGACTTTTAAAAAATGGTCCTAAATATGCTCAAAGAGCTAAAGGAAAATATGGACAAAGAATACAGGAAATCAGTAAAACAGCAGATGAACGCAGAGAGAATATCAACAGGGAAGAGGAAGCTGTGCAAAGGAACCAAGCAGAGCTGAAGAGCACAGCAAAGGAGATTGAAAGCTCCCTAACGGGGCCCAGCAGCAGACTGCAGCTGGTAGAAGAAAGAGTCAGAGAGCTTGAAGACAGGACACTTGAAATGCTCCCGTCAGGTCCAGAAAGAGGAAGGAGTAAGAAAAGTGGACACGACCTAGTGCACCAACAGACGCATGGAGGCAAGAAGGAAGCGAGACGACACGGTTAAAGTGCTGAAAGCAAAGCTTTGCCACCAAGACTGTATCTGGCAAAACTGTCTTTAAGCAATGAGGGCGAGAGTAAGAAGCCCAGACAAACAGAAGCTGAGGGAGCGCCTCACCACTAGGCTGGCCCTGCAGGAGGTGCTAAGGAGAGTTCTGCAGGTCGAAAGGAAGAGTCAGTAGGCAACAGATCAAAACCACATGAAGAAATGAAGACGTCCAGTGAGGGAAACAACAGGGATAAATATAAATGCCAGTGCTATTGTATTTTTGTTTGTAACTGTACTTTTTACTTCCTACAGGATCTAAAAGGCAAATGCATTAAATGTAATGATACATCAGTGGTTCTGGACTCATGATATACATACATGTAATTTGTGACAAGAGCTAATAAAGGTGGGGAGAGGAAGGTATAGGAATGTAGCTTGTGTGTGCTATTGAAGCTGTTATCTAAGCAAATGAATGTGTTATAGATTTAGGGTATAAATTTAAGCCCCATGGTAACTACAGAGAAAATACTGGGGAACATGCAAGCTCGTAGAGGCAGGAACTAGGGTACAGGTTGCCAGGGGCCGGGAGCAGGCGGAGTGGGGATTTAGGGCATAGGGGCTGTAGGGTTTCTGTTTGGGGGAGATGGGAATGTTTTAGTAATGGAAGGTGAGAGGGTACCGCAATATTGTGAATGTGATGAATCCCAACAAATGGGAGGGCTTCAGTGGGAAAGTTTATATGGTATATATGTTCCCACAATTTGGAAAAAAGAAGAGAGAAGAGCTAAAGAGACAATTACAGGCAATACATGACCCTGTATGGGATCTAGCGAGGGAGAAGAAAAGGCTCAAAGTGGAATATTGGGACCTATGAAAACACTGGAATAAAGGCTACACGCTTACGTCAGTGTTAGGCGTCTTGAGCTGGATACCTGCACTTAAGGTGGTTACGAGTGACTATCCCAGCTCTTAGGAAATGCACATGGCGTGATGGAAACATCCTACACGCAAGTGTTCAGAAAATAGAGGGACAGACAGACGGGATGATACGGCAAAGTGGCAAATGTTAGAATTGGTACATCTGGGGAGCTGGGTGCACAGGGGCAGTTTGGAGCTCTCTGTAGGGCTTTCGTTTTATTTTTGTAACCATCCTGTGATTTTGAAAGTATTTCAAAATAAAAAGCAAAAGAAAGAAAATGAGGTTTAGGAGCATTTTGAACACAACAGCAAAATGAGAACTCTGGCAGCAAAGTCCTTTCAACCCTGACCTGGTGACCACTGGGGAGAACGACGCAGCGAGGTCTAAAGACCCAGCGACGCTTCTCACTGCTATAAAGGAGTTTATGGTGACAGTGCTGCCTCTGCTCTCCGGGGGGTGCTGAGGAAGCAAGGAGACAAAAGCAGACTTGAAGTTGGATGGGGAGGACAAGACGGCTCCAGCAGCCCTCTTCCCCCTGCATTCAGGGACCGCCCCTCTGCCTCTCCTCTCGGCCTCTGCGTCTGTGGTCCCGGCCCAGGCGCCTGGCCTCGAGGTGCGTGCCCGACAGCGGTCCTGGCGCTCGGGGTCCCCCCTCCCCAAGCCCCTCATCTTGCTCATGCTCTAAGGCCAGCTCAGGCAGCCCCTCTGCCCTCCGACCTGCCACCCTCTCCCTCCCGGGAGGCCTGCAGGACACAGCGGGCGCCTGGGCACACGCTTCCACGTTTGCCCTCTCCTCCCTCTGCCTCGCTTCGTACCCCACTAAATTGGAGCCTCCCAGGAGTGCGCCTATTCTCTTCAGGCAAGTCCAATCGCTGCTCAGGCGTCGTTCCTCGAGGCAGGGCCAGGAGGCAGTTCTAGGGTTTGCAAGACAGCCAAGCAAACAGAGCAGAACCCGCCAGCGTCCAGCAGGAAGGGCCACTCGGCCCTGCGGCCCCGGTTCCCATCTGTGAAAGGGAAGCTCCGGGCACCTGGACAGCCTGAGAAGACAGGCCTTGACGCAGGAGGAGCCCGTGGATGGCAGCGGGCGCGTGGCTCCCTTACCGACGGAAAGCTGTCCCCAGAGTGAGGCGGGGAAGCAGGGGGCTTGACCAGGACGTTTCCAGGGAGCCCGGAAGACACAGCGGGAGTTTGACCAGGGAGCCTGCGTGGAACTGACCATGAGACGAGGTGAGCCAGGGCAGGCGAAGGGGAGAGAGAAGGCCGTGGGTGCCCACATGCAGGGGAGTGGGCAAGGAGGGGAGACCCGTGCCACCAAGGGTCAGGGCTGACTCCACCAACACTGCGCCAAGAAGCTGTGCGCCGTAGGCACCGACCGTATGTGCACAGCAAGTGTGTCTACGCCCCACGACAGAATCATTGGCAGGAATACTTCAAAGACAGCAATACCACCAGGAGAGCTTTACGCCCTGGGGGCCTGGCGAGAAAGGGTGGCTCAGCCGCAGTGGCCGGCGGGCACAGCCGCCAGGAGCAGGACGCTGGGGAAGGCGACGTGTGCACACGAGGTTCATGGGGGGCAGGAAATCACGGCCTCACGGGGATACTGATTCAGATGGACAGGCTCAGCGGGAAGACGCCTCCTGCCCACGGTGCGGTCCGGTTCCAGCCCTCGTCTGAGAAAGGGTCTGAGCCTCAGAGGTGCACAGCGGGACCGCACGCAGCACCCCTAGTTCTGCTTCTCACAGGGTGGCGAATGATGGAAAGATACCGCCAATGGCATGCTTATTCTCAAAGACGTGTCAGAGAGATTTTTATTTTCAACAGTGAGAAATCACAATAAGGATACACGTTGGTCTCAAAATTCAATGCAAATTTCTGTTAGATTTACTAGGTGCTGTTTGGCTATTTGCTATGAAGGGGTTTATTGCTTCAATTTAAAAAATAAAGAATATAAATGCTATCTGTTGTTATTTCTTTAAATAAATTATGTTGTCTACTTATTAAAGAAAGGTACTGTGGTATGTTCATTTAAAAAGAAATCTTGAAAAAACAGAAGCTTAAAAAACATTCCTTTATAAAATATCTTATATGTTTACTTTTATATTTTAATAACATTTTCTACTTGCAATTATTTAATACGTAATTTGTTTAAAAGTAAGAAATGTAAATTTTAATGTCTTAAAGAAATTGTTTTCACAGCTACAGTATGCTTTTTAGATGAATCCCTTTTTTCTGGAGTTAACTTTCTTTTAAATGATAGTGAAGTACACAGCAATTTCTTTTTTAAATTATGAGTCTAGATAGTTGTTAAATAATGACATATTTGATTAAAATATACTTACAAAAAAACCTTATACTAGGTCCTGAAATGCTTAAGGAAATTTCCTGCTTGGTTTTGATTTCCTGTTCCCCTACCACGTTTTTCTCGATGCCCCACAGAAACCAGCCTCACCTGCTTTTGACTGCAGGCTCCTCCTCGGCTCTTCAGGGCCCTCGATGGGCTGATCCGCAAGGAAAACCCGTGCTTGGTCCACAGCGTTCAGAACCGCGTGCTCCTTCTCCTTCAACTCACGTCTCAGGGCCTTTGCGAAAAGAAGCAGAAGCTGAATGTGTAAACCTAACGTGCCACCAAACTGCAGCACGTCCTTGGTGAGGCCACTTCTGACCGCTCTCACCAAGGGAGGGAATGACTAATAACCCGCGTTTAGCTGGGTTAAAAGTGAAAATGCAAATTTCACAATACAGATGAAAAATATGAATACAAGCAAAAGGATGATTCCTGTGGAACTTAAATATGCAAAAAAGAAATGGCTTTAAAATAGACAGCTAAGGGAAACTGTTACAGTGCATATAAACTTACACAAAACGCACTTTCAGTGTTTTTACTACTGTGTGACTGCTAAAATATAACAGCCTGGTCTCATACGTTTTCTTACAAAACTGACAAAAATAATTACACCCAGTGGCACAGATGAAGGCGGTTTCACGAGTGGTAATGGGATCCTGAGAAGTGTTTTACATTCTTTAGATTGTACATTAAGAAAAAGAATTTCTTCACATTAAGAAAAAAAATTAAGAAACAAATTAAAGTACTTGAAATCAAAACTAAACGAAAGAGAACACATAAAAGATGGTCTCCAATTATCTTAAAACACGTCCCAGCGCTCACGCTGAGGCAATTGCTCTGCCCTGGTGAGGGTCTCCCCTGCACATCCATGATCCTCAGAGCAGCTTCCTTAGCACGTCTGTTCTTTCAAGCAGGGTTCACTTTCCACCCCTGCTCTTATAAACTGTTTGGTGATTAAGACCCTAATTGTCCCGGGTCTAAAAGCCACGAAGCCCCTTCGGTGACTACTACGAGAGGAATGAATGGGAGTTGCCCCAGTGCTATTGCAAAGCTGCCTCAGAATCAAAACATCAGTAATTTTTTGTTACCGTCTAAAGACTGCACATATGTATCAACACTGGCTGGCTCTCATTTTGTGTTTTGTACGGTTTTCTGGCATTATGAGAACCAGTTTGTATTTTTATTTTCTAATATATTGCTTTCTAAAAGTATTTCAGAATGAACAAAATCTGTCCTGAATGTTTTTTTTTTTCAAGGTACTGGGGGCCAGGGATTGAACCCGGGACCTTGCATGTGGGAAGCCGGCACTCAGCCACTGAGCCACATTGACTTCTCTGAGTTGGTTTTCTTGTTTGCTTGTTGTTTGTTTTTTGTTTTTGTTTTTCAGGAGGCACCTGAAACCAAACCCAGCCCCTCCCATGTGGGAGGTGGGTGCTCCACAGCTTGAGGCACATCTGCTCCCTGAATGCATATTTTTTAACAATAGTATTTGACAGTGAATATCTTGAGATGACAGGGCTAAATCTTTACCTTCCCCAGTAGAAGATAAGTAAGGATTAAAAAGAGAGAAACACCAGAATAATCATGTTATATAAAAGTACAGAGCTGCCCTCCAGAAAAACTGTGGTCATGGAGAAGAAACAGGGGACCAGGAGGGTGGAAGGAGCTGGTGGGGGCAGGGAGAGAAGGCTGGGTTTGTTACAAGCCCTGTACAAATTATATGACCGTTAAACTAGGTATAATTATTACCTTGATTAAAAAATTAAAAGAACACAAAACGCCAATCTACAACTGAGAAATGGTGATAAAGTGTAGGACACGAGATGAAATGAAACATCCTCTAAAATCCACAGGTACATTTATGAGTCCCTTCTCGCATCTACACAGCCATGAAGCAATCACAGGTCAACAAATGCCCAGGTGTATTGTCACCCACGAGCGTGAACTGACTCCTTGGCAGGGGTTGGGGTGGGGGGGTGAAATCCTCCCCCCATATCTACTTAAGAAATGCAGCTTGTGAAGAAGTTCCAGGGGTGCTACTTTCCCACCAAACAAAATTCTGTTCTGACATTTAAAGCAAATGACATACAGAAATAAAAGTGACACAAGAGAAATGGAAAAAAAACATTTTAGTCCAGAAATACACACACACATTGCAGGCCTTGAGCCAATTCTTCTTTTAGATTATTGTGTTGTTAGAGCACGAAGCTCCAGAGGAATGAAAATACTGGAATTTACTTTGAAAAATTCATCTAGAAATACATAAAATATATGTAAAATATATATATGTAGCTTTTAAGTGACGTAGAGAAACGACGTCGCTTAAAAGCTATCAGTGAAAAGCAGTTTTAAGTACCATAACAATTTAAAAATTCTAGTGGTTAAAAATATGCATGCAACAAACCCAGCTCTGACCAGCAAATCTGGGAGTGGAAAAGGTCCTTGAAAGGATGTGCGTGTCAGTCAGACGGAGCACAGAGATGCTTCTGGATGAACCATCGTGATGGATGCCCAAGGAGAACCCCAAGTTCAGTTTAAACTTGTATTGGCTGGTGACAGGGATGCTGGAAAACTACTTTCACAAAACACCATCTGACTGGTGAGTTTGCCAAGAAGGATGCAGCCACCTGGGGAGCTGAGGTCCACCCCTTGTGCCCCATACAACAGGGGACCAGGATACAGCTGGTCAGCAGAGGTTTGGCGGGCTGCTGAGAGCTAGCTACTTTACCCAAGCCCAGGGTGCCTTTATAGTGTCTGAGGTAGCACGGAGAGCTACTTACAGGAAAGTGCCTAACGGGCTTAGAGATCCGGCAGGAGTGTGTGAAACATCCCCATCAGGTTGTGTGGCAACAAAGTGGATATTAACAG
>JAQZBX010033403.1:0-25403 GCA_029593785.1 Cabassous unicinctus | reverse complement strand
ACTGTCATAATTTAATAGAAATGAATATTTTGTTGGAAGTTTTGCCATTTGAGGATTCCTTTAAATCTCAGGCATCCATGTCTGTCCAAATCTGCTTTACCTACGGGTATGATAAAGGAACTTTTTATGGGCTTATATTCCTTCCTCTGAGTGCATTTTATTGCTCTAGCATCAATTTCAGTATTGCAATTAGTAGAATCATTCAAAGATATCTTGTGAGATAGACTGTAAATCAAAATAGATGTCCAAGCATACTACACATCTATTTAAAGAATATGTTTTTGGAAAATTTCTATATTAAAGCAGATCATTGTCAGTAGTCATTATTTGTTCATATTATCTTTCTCTAGGATTTTCTGGTAAAAATAAATACTTGTAGCATTAAGGAGCTCTGAGTAATTTTATGCTGTTGTTTTATTGTTGTGGTTTGTCCTACTTATGAAAAGAGATTTTAAAATCATTGGTTTTGTACATTTTTCACACTCACATATAGATATTATCAACTAAATAGATAGCAATGATATTGTCCTTATTTTTCATTTTAACTTTCATTATAACTCTTCCTACTGAAAAATTGTTCCTCTGGATCCCATGCTTCTTAGACCACTCTCTCTACCTCCTTTTGGTCACCTTGTGTTGACTTAATGACTTATTTTCCTTGAATGAAGACTTTTGTCCCTGATTCAGTCTTTCCTCTTTTTCTAATTCTGTGCCCCCATTCTTAGTGTTTTCAGTATGTACACGATAAATTATCCAAGATTCTGACCTCTGTTCCTGAGCTCATCTGCTACCTACTCTCTAATTACTGTATTTTTATAGTTGTGTCGTTCCATTTCCCATCCAAGTTTGAAAATTGTCAACCTTGTCAGTTCTTCTATACTATTTACTTCACCTTATTAATCAATATTAATTCCTGGTTTCAGCACTCTTCTTGTACAGGTTCAACTCATTGTACATCAAAAGACTCACTCTCTTGTCAGTGTTCCTATATCCCTTGTGCATCTTTCACCTTATTTGCCACATTGAAAAAAAAATCCAGATTAGTTGTATCAACTGTTTTTCCCGCATCTAAGCATTTGAATATTGTCTAGGAAAATCCATACAAATAATGAAGCTAGTTTCTCTTTGATTTCATAGGAAACTCTATTACTTTTCCTTTTTGACTACATTTTCCAATTTTTATATGAATTTCTTATATATTGCTCTTCTGCCCGTAACCATGCTCCCCATGCAGCTCAGGAAATACCCTTTTCTCTAAGAAAGAAGTGCTTAGTTGTGAATTCCCTTATCTTCCCTTTATCAAACCAACCATGTTAGTTTCCTATTGCTTCAGTAACAAATTACCAAAAACTTAGTGGCTTAAAGCAACACAAATTTATTATCTCAATGCTCTGGAGGTCTGAAGTCAGAAAATGGATCTAAAGGGGCTAAAATCAAGGTGTCAGCAGGGCTTCATTTCTTCTATAGATTCTGAAGGACAATCCATTTTCATATTTTTTCCAGCTTCTAGATACCACCTGCATTCCTTGGCTCATGGGCCCCTTCTGTGATGGCCTTATTCTGATCTTTGTTTCTGTCATGATATCTCTGCTCCTGGCCCTGACCGTCCTGACTGCCTCTTATAAGGTCTTTTGTGATTACATTTTGACCCACCCAGATGATCCAAGATAATCTCCCCATCTCAAGATCTTTACCTTAATCACATCTACAAAATCCATTTTGCCATGAGTTATGGATTGAATTGTGTTGCCCAAAACAGATATGTTGAAATCCTAATGCCAAGGACCTCAGGATGTGACCTCATTTTGAAGTAGGTCATTAAAGATGGAACAAGGCAAGTTAAAATGAAGTCATACAAAGGTAGGATGGGCCCTTAATCACATATGACTGGTGTCCTTATAAGAAGACAAAATGTGGACATAGATAGGGGTCAGAATGCTATGGACTGCTGGCAAGCCACTGCCTGAAGACAGGAGACAGACATAGAATAGATTCGTCCCTACAGACTTTACAGAAAGCTTGGCCCTTCTGACCCACTGATATTACACTTCTAGTCTCTAGGACTGTGAGACAAGATATCGCTTCTGTTTTAAACCACCCTACTTGTGGTACTTTGTTTTGGCAGCACTAAAAAACTAAGACATCATATAAGGTAACATATTCACAAGTTCTGGGGATTAGGATGTGGAAATCTTGGATTGGAGGCATTATTCAGTCTGCTACATCTACTACACTGCATGTTTACTACTTTTCCTTCTTCCATCTTATTATGATAGAAAAAATGTCCTCCCACCTATCCAGAAGACAATCACTTCATTTGGGTCCTATCCTTTGGGCTTCATCTTCTCTGAATTCCAAGAGGACTTTTCTTAATTTACTTTCATTGTCCTTGTAACAATAAGCACCATTTTACATAGAATTAGTCCAACTACCTACAAAATTGAATATAATGCCCCCCAACCCCCAACAAAAGTCAACAGTAACAACAAAACTCTGTTGACTACACACCTTACAGCAGCTACTGCCCATATCATCTACTCTCTGGTAAAGGCTGTCTCTGCACATTATTTCTCATTCCCTCTTTAACCTATCTCAAATTGGCTTATTTTCCACCTGTTTCTGCTGACACTGCTCATGTCACAGCAATATATCCAATTTATTCCATGATGTTAAAATAAAATAGACTAATATCTGGTATGCTATTTAGTCAAATAAGAGTAAATCTTCTTTCTTTGCCTTTAAGACATTTTCCTACTTATCTCTATTTGAATTCACTACCCAGTGCACCTAAACATTTTTTCTACCCCTCCTTTTCTGATCTTAAATGTTAGCATTTCCCAAAATTTTGTCTTTGGCTGTATTTTATATGTGCACTTCTTCCCTGGACAATCTCATTCAGACCTGGGACTAAGAACAGTCCAAAGATTCCCTGTATCCTGATCTTCAGGATTTTTATACAGGTGTCCTCCAAAATTCATTATCCAACTTCTTACTTAGCATCTCCATTTGCCTCTCATCAATGTGAAAAACAACAGCAAAACATATTTTCAAAAAAGCTGCAAGATTTTTAACACATCCCCTGCAACTATTTTGGTCCATGTAAATAACAACTGTCTCCCAGACTATTAGCCTCTTATTTGGTCTCCATTCTTCTACTCTGCTCACATTAATTCCCATCAATCAGTTCTATCAAGAGCCAGTAAAGTGACCCTTTTAAAATATAAGTTACGGCATGCCCTTTCTCCAATAAAAACTACGCAATATTTTCCTATAAAACATCAAACCTCAAGTCCCTTCTCTAATCTACAAGACTAGACCATACATGATCTGGTGCCTCATCATCATCTTAGACTTCATTCTGTGGCCTTATACTTGCTAGTTTCTCTGGCCGGTACATTCTTTCCCAGATATCTATAAGACTTTTTCCTTCAATTTCTTATCTCCCTGTTTTTATTTTCTTACTCCTTATCACCAATTGATATATTAATGATCAGTTTACCTTATGATCATTCCTGTCGAATGTATAATAAGATCAATGATAGTAGGACTTTGTATGCATCCCCAGTGACCTGGCAACTGCTTAACAGATTTGTTGAGGAAATAAATGAATTCAAATCCCAAATCCAAAGCATTTACTAGCTATACGACCACTGACATGATTTTTAACATGTTTAGACTCAGTAATTTTACTTTTAATATGCTATTATCATATGATTTTACATAGGATTAAATAAACTAAACACCTAAAGCATTTAGTTCAATTAAAGAATGTTAACTCATACCTTTATTCCTCCTTGCTTGTCTCCTACTCCAACCATGCTTAATATTATCCTTATCTTTTATTTACAGAAAGAGAGATATTCAGCTTTCTTATGTACAACTCTTTTCTCAGAACCAATGCTTCTGGCCCACTAATCTGGTGTTGGGAGTTGAATCATGTACCCCAAAAAAGACATGTTTAAACATTCTTCCATATTCTTGTAATCAATATCTTTGAATATGCTAAAGTGAGTCAGTATTTGACCTTATGTTTTAATTTGCTTAAGGCTTCCAATACAATATACCAGCAAAGGATTGGCTTTTGTAGTAAGAATTTATTAGAGTACAAGCTTATAGTTCCCAGGTTGCAAAAAATGTCCAAATCAAGGCATCAGCAGAAATGCTGTCTCACCAAAGGTCACCTGCTGGATCTTCAACTACTGCCATGTGGAAAGGAAAAAAAAAAAAAAAAAAAAAAATGGTGGCTCTGACAGTCTGTCTCTGCTGTCTCCTCCAGGCTCACTTTCTCTCTGAGCTCAGCAGTAGGTGATCAGGCACAAAGACGGGTCTCCCCTCTTCTCTGGGTTTTATGTCTTCTGCTTGAAGTTGCTCTGTGAGTCCAGCTCATGGCCTCCCTCTCAGCCTCTTGAGGTTTCTTTGTTTTGTCCTCAGCTGTAGGTGATCCTGCAGTCCACTCTTTCATGGCAGGGTAAAATGGTAGTGACTCACTTTCTCTGTGTCTCTGTTTTTATAAGACTCCAGTAAAAGGATTATGACCCACCCTGAGTCTCACAAGCTAATCAAAGGCACTTATCAGAAATGTTCTAATCAAAAGTGATCTAATCAAAGGCTCCCTTAACTGAATCTAACAAAGATCCCACATAAAATAGGTGTACATGCCCAGGAATGGGTTAGCTTAAGAACATAGTTTTCTGGAGTCCACAAAGGACTCAAACCAGGACTCCTTATGTATGATCAAGACCTTCAAAGATCCTATTTAGATGAGGTCAAATTGAATTAAAGTGAGCCTTAATCCATTTGACTGGAATTCTAATAAGCAAAGGAAACTCAGTGCAGTTGGTCAGTAGAAGCCAGACATTTGCACAAATGAGAGCAATACACACAAGCAGAGGCAGATCTCCATGTGTGGGGGGCAGAGAAGCAAGACAAGGAACCCTAAGGATTAAGACAAGCCAGCACGACAACATTACAGATTCTAGGAGTAAGCATGACCCCTTGAGACCTTGATTTTGGACTTCTAGCCTCCAAACTGGTGAGATAATATATTCCTGTTGATTAAGCCAAACCATTGGGTGGTATTTGACATATAGCCCTGGTAAACTAAGATATGTTTCTCAGGGATTTTAGAGTAATCATTGAGGATAATATATATATAGTTAAAACTGATATAATTCTCCCTTCTTTTCTATTTAACATTCATTCTCTTTCTCCTTTTCATCAATATAAAGCCTGTAAAATATAGAATTTTGTACCTAAAACATACAAAAACCTTGATAAGGGGAATCTCTTGAATTTTCACGACTTCCATGAGAGTTTAAGGCAACTGTTGATCAGCCTTTCAATTTTCAAAGTTTAAATTTCTCTCAAAGTGCCCTGTCACCTGAAACTTCCAGATGTCTGACATCTGTTTATGTCTTTTTGAGAGACTGCTTGAAAATGATAGATGAGCAGCAACTAAGGACAGCAACTAAGGCAATTTTTTTATTATAATGTGCATATTGCACAATCAAGCATTTGAGCTGGTATCACTCTCATTTGACAAGTAATTTAATTCATGGCAAAACTATCAGCTGTAAAGATTGATTGCTTATATTCTAAATTTCTAATAAAATATACAGCTAAATTAACTTTTACATAACATAATCCCTAAAAAAGTAAACACAGAAAGATAGCTAGAGATCCATGACAGAGCAAATGGAAGAAAAGATGTTTTGAGCAATATGCATGTAAAATGAAGAGTAGAGTTAAGATAATGTTCACAACTGGCTATTCCTATCTTTATTATTCAAAGAGAAGGACATTCAGAGAATTCTAGAGCTGGGGAAAATTTACTATTTTATTAAATGTCTCGTTCCATATTATAATTTACTTCTGCTGCAATTAGAGTCTTAATTAATGTATGTTTATTGATACTTTGGGACAAGAAAGATAGCCAATTGACCAATACAAAAAGAATTTCTGTATTGCCTTAGTCAAATGATTGGATTAAAGAGTCTATATAAAGTGTTCACTTCAGCCTAATGGATAATCAGCAACTGTTCAGGCTTCAAGGTTCGGAATCCCCTTATATGAAAATATTTTGAATGTATTTTTCCACACTGCCTACTGTTGATACATTTTTCTTTTAAGACAAAATTTTGAAATTAAAAGCCAAGGATTGAATGAGTCCCAGAGAATGTTCTAGTTCAGTAGCTGAGAAAAGCTGAAAGTATGTGATACCATTAGTGGAATATTTCATCTAAGTATATATTCTTAGGGGCTTTCTGCTTCAAGCAAAATAATTTATTTTGTTGTAAGAATCTTAAAAGGGAATATTTCCCAAATGTAAATCATCCTTTTGCATTTCTTAAATTTTAACCCTTAATGTTAATCTTTACCTCTATTTGTTTCACAGTCCTACACTTGATTTTGGAATCCATACCTAGCATGAATATGGAAAAAACAAAACAAAAAATATAGGATTGCTACACGTGAACTGAGATTTTCCACATGATTTGAGGGGTTCATAGATCCTTTGGAATTTAACTCAATTCCCAGGAAGAGTATTAGGCTCTTTGTTTCTACTTCTTTTAACTGCCAGTCTGTTTCTAAATCTTGGTGGTTAAGGAAAATAAAATCACATTGAATTATTAATGAATAAGTATCAATAGTTTCTTCTATGAACAAATAATATCAAATTACTATATGTATTTTATTCCTTTATATTTTCCTATACATATATGTTTTCAGTTCAGTTACAGATGATTGACATCTACTTAGTGCCATCTAGTATGTGAAGTCACATCATTAGAGTAACATCATTTTTTATGTAATAATTGATAAGGAAAGTGTGGTAGGTAGAATACTAGCCTCCAAAGATATTGACATCCTAACACCCCAGATCTGGGAAGGTGTTACCTCTCATGAAAAGAGGGATATTGCATGTGTGATTAAGTTAAACATTTTAAGATGGGGATATTATCTGAATGGAGCCAAAATAATCAAAAGGTCCTTATAAGAGCAATGCAAGAGGGTAAGTGTCAGAGAAGATGATGTGATGATGGAAGTAGAGGTCAGAGAGAAAGAGAAAGAGAGAAAGGGCAGGAGAGAGATTTGAACATGATATGCTCCTGGCTTTTAATATGGAGAAAGAACACATGAACCAAGAAATGCCAGGGGCTTCTAGGATTGAGAAAAGACAAGGAAATTGAGTCTTCTCAAGAACATCCAGAAATAATGTGGCCATGTTGACAAATTGATTTTAGGACTTTCAACCTCTGAAAATTCCAGGTAATAAATTTGCATTGTTTTAGTCACTAAGTTAGTAGTAGTTTTTTACAGCTGCAGTGAGAAATTAATGCCAAAGGTATAGGTATATTAAATAGTAAATGAGTTTTAATAAATAAACATGTTAGAAAATTGTTTCATCATTATAGCAAAATGTAATTAAATAAACCATTTTAATAATTTCCTTTAATCACTAATATTCTAAACAATAATTAGCAGGGGATTTAACAAAATATAGTAGAAAATCAATAGAAGAAGAAAAATCTAGTGCTCAAGACTTGATTTCAAGAAAGGAAAGTATAGAAGTGTTTTATGATAAGATTTTTTAAAATCAGTTTTACTGAGATACATTTACATACTGTACATCCATACAAAGTGTACAATCAGTGGCTTTTAGTAAAATCAGAGTTGTACATTCATCATTACAATTAATTTTAGAACATTTTCATTACTTCAAAAGGAAAACCCCACAAGCCTTAACAATCATCTTTCAATATCTCTATCCATCCCCAGCCTTCCATAACCACTAATCTATTTCTGTCTCTATAGATTTACTTATATTTACATTTTATATAAATGGGTTCATACAATTTGTAGTACTTTGTGTCTAGTTTCTATCACTTAGAATAATATTTTTAATAATTATTATTATTTTTTAACAAGAAAAGTTGTGAGCTTACAAATCAAACATGCTTAACATCCAGGATTTGGGTACATTGCCCGACCACTAGCACCTTGCTTTGTTGTGACACATTTGTTAAAATGATGAAAGAATATTTTGATGAAGCAGGAAAAGGGTCACTAACATTGCTTAATCTTTGCTTTTCTGGGAAAATCATTTATGAAACTTTTTTCTAGCTGTAAGAGAAGAAGGAGCAGAAGACAGTTGAAGTAAACTTTTGTAAAAACATACATTAATAGGCATACAAACATTTTCTTTCTTAAAAGAAAACACGCAAGCCAAAGGAAATGGTTATGTGTTTCATGATATCTTAAGCAATCAATTTCTGGATGTAAACATTTATTGTGAGTATAAATACTAGTTCTCTTTTAAATAAAATAATTTTTGGTTGGACAGATTAGGGAAAAATTAAGAGATAATATTTATTATTTGTGAGTTTATTAATGAGTAATGAATTTCATAACAATTTTTATAAATCTTTTATAAAGTGAATTAAACAATTTATAACTTAGTTGTATATATTTATAGATGAAACAATTTTATAAAGCTGACTTTTGATAATTCAGGACTTGATCATTTCTTTTTAAGACATTTCTGCAGTTCTGAAAATTTTGGGCATCAGGGATTTTGAGTCAGTTTTGGCTCCTGCAATTGTGCCTCTGGATGATAGACTGTGGGTGACCATCCAAGTACATCCGCAACATCTGGAGCCCAAGTCCCCACTGAGAAAAAACAGCAGAGCAGGGCCAGCAGAAGTGATGCCAGATGTTCTACAATTATTGTATTTGCAGAAGAAGTCAGTTTCGTGTACTTAATCACTTTTAACTATTTTTTTAAAAATCTGATAAAGATTTGGTTCTTCATATAGAGTCTTTGGCAGTATGAAAGATCTCCATTAACTAGCTGGTAATAAGAAAAGAGTTTTTTTATCAGTGTATAAATTTGAAAGGGAAAACCTGACAAATAAATAGCAGATTGTTAAATATCATTTAACATAAACTATCCAGAACCATAGCTAAGAAGGATGGATGATATGGTCTCCTTATTTCTTTGTTTTAAATCAATCATTATTAATACCTAAGAACAGAACAGAAGGACAATTTTTAGGACAAAACAGAGAAAAGATGATCCAATTTAGTTCAATTTCAAAGTATTTAACAATACTAGCATGATAACATAAAGTTATATTAGTGTCAAGGTCCTCACAGAGTCCAGGAGATATATGTATTAAGATATACATAGAAAAGTAAAACACCTTAGCAGGTACAGTCTAACGGGCTTTTGATTAGATTACCTGTTATGATTGCTGTACAGCTTTTTACTAGACAGTGTCAGTGAGGTGTGACTCAGGTTGAGTCCCCACCCCCTTAATGGGCCTGATATAAACGGACTCACTAAGCAGACAGACACAGGAAGAGAAAGTGCTGCCATTTTTTATCTTGTCATGTGACAGAAAGGAGAAGGCTCAAATGGCTGAGGCTCCTGGGAGAGATGAGACCATCCCTGCTATATGACTGACAGCTTTCAGCTGAACTTGAGAAGAGAGCTGAACAGCTGAGCCTGAGACAGGAAGCCCAGAGGAGAAGGCAGAGACCAGGCAGAGATCACCCACTATCTTGCTGCAACACGTGGTAGTTGACAATGATGAGAACACACCTCTTACGTTGCCTTGAGTTGGACTTTTCATGGCCTTAGAACTTTAAGTTTTTACTCCAAATAAATCCTCATTATAAAAGCCAACAGATTTCTGGTACTTTGCTTCAGCACCTCTTTGGTTGAACAGTGGATGATATGTTTAAACAGATAAACCAATGTCAGCAACCTCCTCTAGCCTTCTTGTCAAGTGAGATAATAAATCTCTGTAGACTTTAAAAGCCAATTAGTTAGGTTTACTGTTACTTGCAGCTGATATATTTTCTAGTTGATAACAAAATATAAAAACTTTACAGAAAAAGGGGACTAAAGCAGTTTATTTAGACAAGTATTTTTGAGAATTATGTAAAATATTGAAATAACCTGAATGTGTATTTATGTGTATGTCTGTGAGTGTGTGTATGTGTGTAATGTCAGGACATGATAAGTTTATGGAAAAATTTAATCAGGTAAGGATAAAGAATGAGAGATATTACTTTAGATGGAGGCTTATCAGAGAATATTCTGAAGAGATGGTGTTATAGTCACATGGATGAATAGGATATATATGTTCTGTTTTTTTTTTTTTATTAGAGAGGTTGTGGATTTGCAGAACAATCATGCATGAAATACAGGATTCCCATATGCCACCCTATTATAAACACCTTGTATTGATGGCAAACATTTGTTATAGTTTGATGACAGCACATTTTTATAATTGTAGTATTAACTAAAGCCCATGGTTTAATTTAGGGCCCACAGTTTGTGTTTTGCATTTCCATGGATTTTTAAAAAAATTTTATTCTAGCACCATATATACAATCTAACATTCCTCCTTTTAACCGCATTCAGATATACATTTCAATGTTGTTAATTATGTTCACACCATTGTGCTACCATCACCACCATCTATTACCAAAACGTTTCCATTGTTCTGAATAGAAACGCTGTACATTGTAAGCCTTAACTCCCTATTGCCCATCCCTACTCCAGCCCCTGGTAACCTACAGTCTACATTATGACTCTATGAATTTTCTTTTTCTAAATACTTCATATCATTGAAACCATACAATATTTATTATTTTGTGTCTGGCTTATTTCACTCAAAGGGATGTCTTCAGGGTTTATCTATGTTGTCACACATATCAGAACTTCATTCTTTTTACATTTGGATAATATACCACTATGTATACAGACAAACATTTTGTTGATCCATTCATTGGTTGATGGACACTCAGCTTTCCATCTTTTGGCAACTGTGAAAAATGACACTATGGATATTGGTGTGCAAATATATGTTCAAGTCCCTGCTCTCAATACTTTGGTGTCTAGACCTAGAAGTGGGTTTGTCAGGTCATATAGTTATTCTATACTTAAATTTCTGAGGTACTTCCAAATTGTCTCCCACAGTAGCTGAACCATTTTACATTCCCACAAGAATGAATGAGTAATTTTATTTCTCCACAACCTCTCTAACACTTGTTTTTTAAATAACAGCTATTCTACTGGGTGTGAAATGGTATCTTATTTGGTTTTATTTGCATTGCTCTAATGGCTAATGATGTTGAGCATCTTTTCATGTGCTTTGTGTTCTTCTTTGCAGAAATATCTATTCAAATCTTTTGTCCTTTTTAAAAAATTGGGTTGTTTGTCTTGTTGAGTTGAAGGATTTCTTTATATATATATTCTATATTTTTAAAATTAGTTTTAATTCTCATATTTTAATCTGCTTATGAGAAAATAAATCACAAGACAGAAGAGTAAACCATTTTTAAGGAAAGGTGAAGAAATTAGGAATAAGATAATATAGGAAGAAGCAATGTGAAACAAAAGCTATAGAGAAAAGTGATAAAATGAGAGAAAAAGAAAAAAAGGTGCTATAGAGTTTTTAAAGAATACTTTGAAAATGGAATTTAGCATTATCTTGATAAGTGTGCATTATGGTAGGTAACACACTTTTCTAGAAGTAAATACCTTATAAAATATTATTAATACAAACATACATACAAATGCAGTCATAAATATAAATAAATCATAATTATAAATCTATTTATTTTGCAGTATCTATACCTAAGGATGTACACTTGTAACTTACTTTCTTTACATGCAATACAATTGTTTATATTCAGTTATCTTCAAATTCTTTGCTTTGCAAATTTTAAATCTTGTTTGTATTATGCTATTTCTAACTGGGAAACATTTTAATAACATATGTGTTGTAGATATCCCCATTTCTTGAACATTCAATGAACTTACTCTTCATTAAATGTTGTCATCCTTGGAGATAGAGTTACATATTACTTACTTAGTGAACACATCCTTAAATAAAATGATTCAAATAGATTCATTTTCAGGAATTCTACATTTAATAATATAATTATCAAGATAAAATATTGTAGTATGATTAATTCACTGTTATTTTCTAATATAGTTCTTTTAACAATCATTCAAGAATCATTATTATCTCTTTCTCAAAGAATAAAACTGAATTTGATGAAATTAATAATCACATAGTATATATTTCTACTGCAAGCACCATTTGTTTGTTTGTTTTCATTAAGTCAATTTTTCTATCTGGATATGGGTATACCCTAGTCTAAGGCTAAAGTATGAATATCTAAGTTTGTTCCTTTTTCCCTTTATTGTACCCTTTCCTCAAATAAACCAATTACTCCTGCCCCTCACTCCCTTAGGGCTGTGTCTTAGTTTGCCACAGGGTTGCTGATGCACAGTACCAGAAATAGGTTGGCTTTTATAATGGGAATTTTATTAGGGGTAAAAGCTTACAGTTCTGAGTCCATGAAATGTCCAAATTAAGGCATCAGCAGCCAGCGATGCTTTCTCACCAAAGTCAGATACTGGTGATCCTGGTGTCCTGCTACATGGGGAAGCAATATGGCAGACTATCTCTGCTGAGGTCCCTGTCTTCCCCTCTGGGCTCACTGTCTTCTGGATCCCAGCAGTGGGCAACCAGGCATAGGGCTTGTCTCTTTCCAGCCTCCTCTTTCAGTCTCAGCTGCTCCGCTTTTTTCCTGAGTTCATCCATGGTCTATCAGGATGTGGCTCATCTCTTCAACTTGAGTTGCTCCATGGGCCCAGCCTCTTGGGGACTTCTTTCTGTGCCTCTGTGCTCTACTGATTCCAGACTCTGGGACCTCTCTCAGCCTCTCAGATCTAATATGGCAAGATCAAGATGGTGGCTTCCTTTTTCTGTCTCTCTGTCTCTCTGCCCCCCTCCTCTCTCTCTCTGTATCCATTTATATAAAGCTCCAGTAAGAAAGTGGGATCCAACCTAAGTCATGCCTCACTGACATAGTCTAATCAAAAGGACACCACACCCACAGGAATGGATTAGATCAAGAACATAATCTTTTACTCTTTGGTATTCATAAAATAGCTTCAAATTGGCACAGCTCCTACTTTTTGCTAGGAAACCAATTAAATTACTGGTTTTCAAGATCTCCTATCTATTACATAGAATGCATCGCTCTTCTATTTTCAGAGTTTCCTGGAGAAAATACATAAACCTAAAGAGTGGATGGAATTTTATAATATAGCATACCAAATACAGAATATATATTATAAAAAGTTACAAGCTCACTTCAATGCACAACAGATTTGCTAGAAATTTTGAATAAAGAAATAACAAAGAAAATATTATCTGCACTCTTATCTGATAGATTAAAAGTTGACAATTCACTCCATTTAGGGATACCTTGCAATATAGTATTCTTGTAAATAAGCACTGGCCATGCTCATGGTAATGATAACAAACGCTTTTGAGAGTTTACTACAAATTAGACATCATATTAATCACCTTACATGGATAATCTCATAGATTCCTAAAAATCACTCTACTTCATATGTGATATCATCTATATTTTCCAAGTGAGAAAACTGAGACATATTGAAAGTAGGTGACTGATATAAGAGTGAGTTCATGCTTGTCTTACTTTGTCATGGCTGCTGTAACAAACTACCAAGGACCAGTGGCTGAAGCAACAGGAACTTATTTTCTTACAGTTTTGGAAGAAATAATTCCAAAATCAAGGTGTTTGCAGGATCATGTTTTCTCTGAAATCCATAGCATACTGGTAGTGGCTTGCTGGAAATCCATAACTCAATTTCTGCCTCCAACACATGGCCATCTCTTTCCACTTCTGTGTACTTGTATACACATTTCTTCTGCTTTTAATGACTCCAGTCATATTTGATTAAGGCCCACCTTGATTAATTTTAGCCTCATCTTAACTAACAGGAACTTTGAAGATATTTAAAAATCAGTTATCATCCACAAGACTGGGTTTTAGGACTTGAACATGTCTTTGTGGAGGACAAGATTCAATTCGTAACAATATGCTTAACATACATTATGTAGCTGCACACACATCCAGGTCATACACCATTGACATAGGATTAGGCAGAATGTTCCAAATGGACAATTCAACACTATGAAACATGTATATGGCCAGAGTGAGAAAAGGAAATGATTTTGTTTAAAAGAAAGTCTACAAATTGGTTATGTTTGTTTAGTGCTCCTAGAAATTGCCAAATACATAAATATATTATGAGGTCCATGGACATAAAAGAAGATGCTATATTGCAACAATCAAATTCACTTTTTTTAATATGCTAAATTATTTCCCAGAAAAGCAGTAGGGGGTGGGGAGAGAGAGGAAGCCTAGTGTTGAAGTATCATCACTTAATTTTGCCTGGGGTACCTTGGAAGTTGAATTTGTCATTTGGCATAAGACAGCATATTTTTCACATAATGGCTTATTTCCAGTTGTCAGTGTCTGCTTTTATTACCATTATTTTATAACCAAGCCCATAGCTAAGTATGGATGGACATTTATATTGCTTTTTCTCTTTTCTCATTATATACTCTGAGCTCAATATACTGGTGAATTAGGCTGAGTAAAATAGCCACCTTTAGGGAAGGGGAAGTATATTTTAATTCAGAACTCAGAAAGAAATTTAAAAATGAACATAAGAACTATTCCCCAGTGAATGAGTTTATGCTCTCCTTTGAAAATAGGTAAATGCCCAAATCTCTTCTGTTGGTTGAAGAAAGAATAAAATTTTCTTCCCTCACTCTCCTGTCCTTTCAGTATGAAGAAGAAATTGCATAGAGAACTTATCATAAGATAAAAAGTTATATGCTCTGGGCAAGGGTTTACCAGTTTAAAAATATTCACAGATTAAGCAGAGCACAAAAGTTGGCAAATAATTTCTTATATACCAACGGAGTACATGAAACAAGCAAGTCCTGGCCTTGCAAGTTGAGCCTTGGGAGGCAGAGCAGGATCAAACATGGTATAAACAACCCAGAATTTGGAGTTTCAATGTGATAAAGCAGAATGTGAACAAATGTTTAATTTCTGAGTCTGTTCTCTATGGCATCTTAAAAACAAACAATGAAAAAAGCAAACAAGTGAAAAACTCTTATTTGGTGACAGTTCTGAGTTGCTTCCTAATTCAGGGTTGCTGTTCTTCCCTTACTTAATTTACCAAAGTGGAAATATTTGACTTATATACGTCTCTTTTCTCAAGCCACCGTTACCTTTCCAAATATTCCATGAAATAAGGCACATCTCTAAATCTTATTTATAACTCTTTTACAGTAATCCAGTGAAGTTTTTATATTGTTGCCAGAAATATCATTCTAGAATATTGCTATTACTGTGTCATTTCTTTTTTGGAAATTTTAGTGACTTCCAATCACCTAGATGGTAAAGTTCTTAAATAGTAAATGATTATGCAAGGATCTATGACAATCTGCTCACAGATACCATTTGCAACCTCTTCTCCACTGCCCCTATTACTTAGCACCTTAAATGACTTCAAACATATCACTCTTTTTCTCCAATTCATTCATTCATTTGTTCTTTTATTAACTCATTAAATATGTATTGAACACCTATATGTGCAAGGCACTGTTCTAAGCCCTGGGGATACAGCAAAGAAAACAGTAAAACAACACAAACAAAAGCCCTGCCTTCATGGAGTTTACATTGCTGTGGGGAAAAACAGAATATAAATATAATAAATAAGTAAATTATACTTTATTTTAAAAGATCAAGAGTCCTAAGAGTAAAATAAAAATATATAACAGTTTGTGGGAAGTTCCAGCAATGAATATACTGAGAAATATAAACTTTTTCAACGAATATTTTTGTTCTAGAGGTTGAATTAATCTCCATGGTTTGGTTCTTAATACCTTGCCCTGTTCTGCAACAAACATTCTGTTTCTCCCTGAAACTGTGTTTCCGAGTTTGAACACCGAGGTCCCCAGGTATACGAATTTAGTATTTAAACACTGATATTTCTCCTGGCTTTCTTAAGTTCCCAATTTTTACTTTCTTTTTGGGAAAATAATTCATCCCCAAAAGTTCACTAATGCATATGGACACATGACATCCATTTTAAATATTTGTCAATACCTCTTCCTGGGCTTCTAGCCCATATATCTCACTGACTCCCAAATGTATCTCCATGTGAATGTCTCAATGATATTTCAAACTCCGTATTTCTAAGAGTAAATTCTCATCTTTTCCATGAAACTATCTCCCCACCCAAATAATACAATTATGAAATAATTGCACAAGCCAAAAAAGTTAAAAGACATTCTTGATTCATTCCTCTTCCTCAACAACCCTATGCTAAGTTCATAAATCATAGAATTTTCTTTCCATTTCTATTGCTGATCTCCTCATGCTAACTTACTTTAATGGTCTCTTCCATTCTTCATATATTGTACATACTAAAGCCAAAACATTTTTTAAAATGATGTATAAACTTACTTGCTTAAAATCTCAATTGACTTTCTTTTGCCATTTGGATAAAGAAGACATTTTTTCGAGGGGTTTAATTGTTCATTGATGTTGTCACTGCTTACCTCTCCAACCTGATGAACAAAATAGATGGCTATGGTATCAACAGCTGTATATAGTCAAGATGACTCCAACAGAAAGAATTCTTATACCGACAGATTGTATCTGCAGTCTTCTCATAGCTATGAAGATCCATATTTTGATTACCAAGTTCATTTTCCAGCTTCTACTGATTATTCAACACAGTATGGATTGAAATCAACCACAAATTATGTAGACTATTATTCCACTAAATGAACTTCTTACAGCATAACTGTACCCACAGTACTGTAAAAAATTACAAGCCATACTAGGAAACAGACTCTTGGGTTTAGCCTCAAGATGCTCAATGGAGGAACTTTTTCCCTCTAACCCTGTTTGGATTGAGGTGAACAGTCCATCTTGCTGATTTGATGGTGAAATGTGAAAGTGAAATGGAAGGGATGAGTGAAGAGTTTGTTTACTTTTTTTCTTCTCTGAGGATTTTCAGGAAACTGAGGATATTTTAGGAAGAGAGGACTTCCTAAGTTCTATTTAGGTATTAGATTTAATTGTAGATTCTGCAGCTTGGTGAAAGTGTGAACGATGTGATGAAAGGTTTGAGAAATGGGTGAAAATGAGAAGGGGGGTATGTATATCAAATCAAATTAAAGATTTTTAAAATGTGAATAAAGTTATATTCTGATGGTTTGTACAGAAAAAAAATGAAATGGATACCCTTCATATTTTTTGCTATTACTAAATATCAAGATTGTATGCTAGTAAGTCTTGTAAATTTCTTTTTTTGATATAAATGTGGAAATGCCACATAGGTTAAATGCCATCATTTGTATGCAGTGTGTCATTTGAAAAAAGATTTGAGGAATATGACAGCTTAGAAAACAAATGGGAAACCCAAGGAATTGTTAGCAATTAAAATCAAACTGCAGTTTGTGGGGAGATGGTGTTGGACTAACAGGCAAGGCTCAACAAAACAATGAAGAAAGAGAGAAAAGCTGTCTGAGGGACCTGCTTTGGGGGTCAGCAGACCAGGAGAGTGCTACACAACTCCAAGGAGGGTGAGGGACAGAGAGATGAAGAACTGGAAACAGTAAACCTGAGTTACCAAAACTCTGCAGCAGCTGGGAAGGATTCCCCTTCCCTACCCCCAAGATACTAAGCTAGGGTAAAACCCAAGGCTCACTGGAGCTGACTCAGAGGGGAACAGACATCTTCCTCCCTGTCAGCTGTTTCAAGGGAAAAGGATTGGGGAGTTGGGGGCTTTTCTTTAGTGAATTGGGCCAGCAGAGGCTCCTTTGAATCTCTGCTCTGGAGATTGAACACAGGAAAACACAAAAGCTGAAACTGAAATATCTCCATGGAAAGGTGTGCCGACGAGTGCCTCCTACTGGCAGGTCTGGAAATTGCATGGGCAAAAACTGTTCAGTTCTCTCTGTATCCAATCCCTGGAAGAAAATCTGTGCCACATTAGTGAGTCCCTGACCTGGTTTTGATAACTTAAGCTGGGCAATTTTAAACACTTAGAATGAGTTGCACCAACTATCAAAGAAGAGCTGTGGAAAAAAAATAATAGGCAAAAGAGAGAAATTAGCCATCAAAGTAAATTCATCAACATATTCAGATGCCTAGACATCAGCAAAAAATTGCAAGCCATACTATGAAACAGGAAGAGATGGCCCAGCCAAAGGGAAAAAACAAATATCCTGAAGAGATAGAGGAATTAAGAAAATTAATCAGTGATAATCACATAGCTCTCCTAAATCAGTTCAAAAATTTAAAGAAAATATGACTAAAGATATAAATAAGGCATTGGGTGAGCATAAAGAACAATTTGAAAGCCTGCAAAAAAAGTAACAAACCTTGTGGAAATGAAATACACAATGGATGAGATTAAAAATACATTAGAGAGGAATATAGCTGACAGGGTAGACAGATCAAGCTTAGCTCTTGCTAAGACAACTGAGAGGGAGTCTAGGTTGCCTTGGCTACCTGCTTAGGGGTACAGCAGACAAGGACACTGCTTCACAACTAAAAGAAGAATTGGGGACAGAGAGGAGGAAGCCAAAACTTCAAACTGTGAGTTATTGATCCTCCTGACCATCGGAAAGAGCTACCCGACCCATCCCTGAGATATCAGATTAGGCTAAAACATCTGGCAAAGAGGAGAAGAGACTTCTTCTTCCTTGCTAGCACCTCTAGATATATAGAGAGCAGGGGGGTGGGGGGTGCTCTGGGTCATCTAGGAGGGTGCTAGAAAGAAAAGGAAGCTGGTGAAAAATCTTCAGTCTCTCCCTCCTGTGGCTGGAAGTGGCGCTTATACCCCACTCTCAGGACAAACATCCTAAAAGGAGTCACCAGCTTCCTCTTCCAAAAGAAGTGTGGCAGCAACCTCCCTGGGAGGGGGAGGGGTTGGATAGGGTGGAGAGTGGTCTCTTTGCAGTTATTTTAGCCAGCTGAGCCCCCTTGGATGTTTGAAGGATCGTGATGTGACAGACATAGGGGAGGGGTTTCTCTTCAGGCAGGCTGCCACTCTCAGCAGCCTAGGTAAAGAGAGGAATTACATCAGAGAGGAAACCTGGACCTCCTCAGGCATGCTGCCATGCCTAGTAGCCTAGATAAAGAAAGAATTTACATCACAAAGGAGACAGAGATAAGAGGTAGGGAATAGGGACTGATAGGTTTCTGAAAAGCCTTGGTAACCAGGGGTGCACATTAGCTCAGTTGAAGAGCTCCTCCCTAGTATATACAAAGTCCATGGTTTGATCCCTGTCTCTTCTCTGAGAAACGATACTAAGTTATCAAGCACCCAGTGAAACGTTACAACAGGGAACATATTGACATCCTCTTTGTATTAGCTTTTATTGGATCTCTTATTTAAAAAAAAAAAAGTTGCCTTTTTTACTTTCCTTATTTTACTCACTAAAACTTAGCTTAAAACTTGCAGAGGACAGCCTGCAGGGTGATTGATAGTTGAATAGCAACAGCCTGATAAGGTCACTAGGTGTCCAAGAGAAAAGGCTGTTTATCTGTGTTTATCTTGGCTTTTTGATCTTTTTCCTCCCTTCTTCCTCTTTTCTTTCTTTCTTTTTTTAAAGAAACAAACCACTACCACCACAACAAAAACATAGTAGCTGCTGTCTTGATTTCTTGTTGTATTCCCCCTTACTTTGTTTCTCTGTCTGTTAATTTTTTCTCTCTTTTGTTTCCCAATTTTCTCTACCTACTCTATACCTTTTTCCTCCTTCATTCTTATATTTCCTATTTTCTGTTGTTGTTCTTTCATTCCACCTCTTTGGGCTTGGTCTTCCATTTTTCTTGCACTCATTTCTCTCTCTCTCCTACTTTCTCCATGTTTTACTTTCTCTTTTTAATTTTTTTTTCTTTCTTTCCTTCACTCTTCTACTTTTTCTTTTCCCCTCTTCTCATCATTCTGGACATTTAATTCATTCTATATTTTTCTCCATTCAGTTTCATGTTTCATTGCTTCTATTCCACTTTTCTAATATTCTTCTTCTGTATTTCTTACTCAGTTTAATTATTCAATGGTCTACATCTTGTGTGGTCCCTTTCCTACATTTTAATATTATCACTATTATTATTCAGTCTCTCTTCCTGTCTCTTCCTATTTCTCTGGTACTTGAATCATGAATCAACTTAATGAAGTGAAGGAAGAGATTAAGGATATTAAGAAATCACTGGGTAAACATACTGAAGAAATTGTAAACATACATAAAAAGTAATGATATGATGGTGATGAATGGTTTTATCCAAGAAATCAAAAATACAATGGAAGCACACAACAGCAGATTAGAACAGGCAGAGGAAAGAATGAACAATGTGGGAAACAGTACAACTGAAATCAAACCCATAACAAAACAGATAAACAAAAAGATAGAAAAAATCCAGCAGGGACTCAGGGACTTGAATGACAACACAAAACACACAAATACACACATTATAGGAATCCCAGAAAGAGAAGAGAAGGGAAAGGGAACAGCAGGAGTGTTGGAGGAAATAGTGGCTGAAATCTTCCCAATGGTATTGAAGGACATGTATGTATAGATCCAAGAAGCACAGTTCACTCCAAACGGTATAAATCCCAACGAGGATACTCCAAGACATATACTTGTCAAATTGTTCAATGCTCAAGACAAAGACAATACTGAAAGCAGCAAGAGAAAAGAGAACCATGACATACAAGGGAAGCTCAATAAGATCAAGTGCTGATTTGTCATCCAAAACAGTGGAGGCAAGAAGGCAGTGGTATGACATACTTAAAGTGCTAAAAGAAAAAACATCAAGCCAAGAATTCTCTATCCAGCAAAACTGGCATTCAAAAATGAGGGAGAGTTCAAAATATTCAGAAACAAACAGAATCTAAGAGAGTATGTCAATAAGAAACCTGCAGTTCAAGAAATACTAAAGGGATATCTGCAGGTTGAAAGGAAAAAATAAGAGACAGAGAGCTGGAGGAGAGTGCAAGAACAACTAAAAAGATAAAAATAGTAATACAAACAATATATGACATACATAAAACCAAATAAAATATGGCTAATCTAAGTAATACCATGACAATAATAACATTGAATGATAATGGACTAAACTCACGAGTCAACAGACACAGACTGGCAGAAGGGATAAGAAAATATGACCCATCTATGTGCTGTCTACAAGAAACCCACCTTAGACCCAGGGATTTAAGAAAGCTGAAAGTGAATGGTTGGAAAACAATTTTAGAAGCATACATTAAACAAAAAAGGGCAGGAGTAGATATACTAACATCAGACAAAACAGACTTTAAATGCAAAACTACTGTAAGGGACAAAGAAAGACACTATATGTTAAAAAGGGGTAATCTTTCAAGAAGAAAGAACAATCATAAACCTTTATGCAACTAAGCAGGGCACCTCAAAATACATGAGGCAAGCACTGGAAAAACTAAGTGGAGAAATAGATGCCTCTACAATTATAGTGGAGGACTATATACACCATTATCATCATTACACAGAACATCTCAACAGAGAATCAATAAAGAAACAAAGACTTTGAATAATACATTAGAGGATCTAGGCCTAATAGACATATATAGAACACTACACCCAAATACAGCAACATACACATTCTTCTTGAGTGCACATGGATCATTCTTCAAGACAGACCACATGCTAGGCCACAGAACAACTCTCAATAAATTCAGAAAGATTGAAATTATGCAAAGTAATTTCTCTGACCTCAGTATAATGAAGCTGGAAATCAGTAAGGGCCAGAGAATCAGGGTAGGCACAAAGAAATAGAATTTAAACAACACAATCTTATACAAACAGTGAGTTAAGGAGGAAATTGCAAAAGAAATCAGTAACTACCTCGAAATGAATGAAAATGACAACAGAACATATCAAAACCTATGGTATGCAGCAAAAGCGGTATTGAGGGAAATTCATAGCCATAAATGCATATATCAAAAAAGAAGAAAGAGCTAAAATCAAAGACCTAACTGCACACCTGGAAGAATTAGAAAAACAACAATAAACTAACCCCAAAGGAAGTAGAAAGAAGAAAATAATGAAGATTAGAGCAGAACTAAATGAAATAGAAAGCAGTAGAAAAAATAAACAAAACCAAAAGCTGGTTCTTTGAGAAGATCAGTAAAATTGACAAACCACTTGTATAGTCAGCCAAAAGGGTGCTAATGTGAAATACCAAAAATGGGTTGGTCTTTATAAACAGTATTTATTTGGGGTAGAAGTCCACAGTTACAAGTCCAGAAAGTGTAAGTTTCTTCTCTCACCAAAGTCCATTGCCACGTGTTGGAGCAAGACAGCTGCCAACGTTTGCCAGGGTTCAGGATTCTTGGGTTTCTCTCTTCCCAGGGCTGTGTTTCTCTCCAGGCTTAGCTCCTGTTTCCTCCACAAGGTCAGCTGTAGACGATCAGGCAAACAGCTCACTTCTCTCCTCCTGGGGCCTTCTCTCCAACATCAAAACTGCTTCTCAAAAACTGATCCCTCTGTTCTTTGCCTTGCTTTTTATATTCAATTCCCCCATGCACCAAGGCGTGGGGCTCAATGCCCTACTGTCATGGCCCAGTCAATGCCCTAATCATAACTTAATCATGCCCAGATTAACAGATCAGTTTACAAGCATGATCCAATTATACTTTTGGAATTCATAATTACATTAAATTGGCTAACGGCTACACCACTAGCTAAGCAAACAATGAAAAAATGAGAGAAGATGCAAATACACAAAATAAGAAATGAAGACGGGGATATCACCACTGATCCCACAGAAATAAAGAATATCATAAGAGGGTACTTTGAAAAATTATATGCCAACAAGAAGGGTAATTTAGAGGAAATGGACAAATTCCTAGAAACACACAAACAGCCTACATTTATAAATGAAGATATTTATGAGCTCAACAGACCAATCAAAAGTAATGGGATAGAATCAGTCACCAAAAACTTCCCAACTAAGAAGAGCCCAGGGCCAGATGGCTTCACAGGTGAATTCTACCAAACATTCTGGAAAGAACTAATACCAATCTTGCTTAAACTCTAACAAAAAATTGAAGTGGAAGGAATATTGCCTAACTCATTTTATGATGCCAAAATCATCTTAATACGAAAGCCAAACAAACACACAACAAGAAAGGAAAACTATAGACCAATCCCCCTAATGAACTTAGATGCTAAAATCCTCAACAAAATACTAATCGTATTCAACAACAAATAAAACAGATTATACACCATGACAAAGTGGGCTTCATCCCTGGTATGCAAGGATGGTTCAATATAAGAAAATCAATCAATTTTATACTCCACATAAACAGATTGAAAGAAAAAAATCACATAATCATATCTATAGATGCAGAAAAAGCATTCAACAAAATACAACACTGTTTCTGATAAAAAACACTACAAAAGATATGGATGGTAGGAAACTTCCTCTACATGATAAAGGGTATATGAAAAACCCACAGTGAACATCATATACAACAGTGAATCCTAAAAGCTTTCCCTCTAAGAACGGGAACTAGACAAGGATGCCTACTAACAGACCCTATCTAACATTCTGTTAGAAGTACTTGCTTGAGCACTTATGCAAGAAAAAGATATAAAAGTCATCCACATTGGAAAGGAAGAAGTAAAAACTTCACTATTTGCAGAGGACATGATCCTATACAAAGAAAGCCCTGAAAAATCTACCACAAAGCTTCTAGAGTTTATAAGTGAGTTCAGTAAAGTCACAGGTATTAAGATCAATGTGCAAAAATCAGTAGCATTTCTGTACATCAATAATGAGCAATCTGAAGAGGAAATCAGGAAAACAATCTCTTTTACAATATCAACTTAAAGAATCAAATACCTAGAAATAAATTTAACTAAAGATGTAAATGACTTATATGCAGAAAACTACACAACGCTGTTAAAGAAAAGCAAAGAAGACTTAAATAAGTGGAAGAATATTCCCTGGTCATGGATAGGAAGACTAAACATCATTAAGATGTCTATCCTACTCAAAGTGATATACAGATTTAATGCAATCCCAATAAAAATCAACACAGCATTTTTTACTGCATTGGAAAAACTAACTATAAAATTAATTTGGAAGGGCAAGAGGCCCTGAATAGCCAAAGACATATTGAAAAAGAAAAAGAAAATCAGAGGAATCACTCTACCTGATTTTAAAACATACTACAAAGCTGCAATGGTCAAAACTGCATTGTATTGACACAAAGATAGACATACTGACCAATGGAACTTAATCGTGAGTTCTGATATAGACCCTCACATATACAGTCATCTGATATTTGACAAGGCCACCAAACCCACTCAACTGGGAGGAAAAGACCTCTTCAACAAATGGTGCTTGGAGAACTGGAGATCCATATCCAAAAGAATGAGAGAGGAACACCATCTCACACCTGATACAAAAATTAACTCAAGATAGATGAAAGATCTAAATATAAGATCCATGACCATAAAGACCTTGGAAGATAATGTAGGGAAACATCTACAGGACCTTGTAATAGGAAATGATTCCATGAATTTCATACCCAAAGCATGAGCAGCGAAAAAACAATTAGACAATGGGGCCTCCTCAAACTTAAACATTTTTGCAACTCAAAGGAGTTTGTCAAGGAAGGGAAAAGGCACCCTACCCAATGGGAGAAAACATTTGGTAGCCATATATCTGATAGAAGTCTATTATCTATCATATATAAAAAAATCCTACACCTCGAAAATTTAAAGACAAACAACCCATTTAAAAAATGGGCAAGTGATTTGAATAGACACTTCTCCAAAGAAAAATACAAATGGCTAAAAAGCACAATGAAAAGATTCTCAACGTCACTAGCTATTAGAGAAATGCAAATTAAAACTACAATGAGATACCATCTTATACCCATTAGACTGGCGGCTATTAAAAATAAAACAGAGTACTACAAGTGTTGGAGAGGATGTGGAGGAACGGGAACCCTCATCCACTGCTGGTGGGAATGTAGAATGGTGCAGCCATTGTGGAGGACAGTTTGGTGGTTCCTCAAAAAACTAACTATAGATCTGCCATATGATCGAGCAATTCCACTGCTGGGTATATACCCAGAAGAACTGAAAACAAGGACATGAAGAGATATATGTACACCAATGTTCATAGCTGCCTTATTCACTGTTGCCAGAAGTTGGAATCAACCCAAATGCCCATCAACTGATGAATGTATAAACAAAATGTGGTATATACATACAGTAGAATATTACTCAGCAGTGAGAAAGAATACAGTACTAACACATGGGACAACGTGAATGAGCCTTGAGGACCTTATGTTGAGTGAAGCAAGCCAGGCATTGAAGGACAAATATTACATGACCTCGCTGATATAAATTAAGCAAACTGAGCAGCCTCACAGAGCTAGATTCTAAGATAGGTTTGCAGGAAATAGAGAGGGAGAA
>JAQZBX010033402.1:0-25408 GCA_029593785.1 Cabassous unicinctus | reverse complement strand
TCTTCTTAAAGAAGCACCGTTGCCTTCAGGTGGAGCCACTTTCCACGGCAAGCTTCTTCTCTGACTCTGATTTAGGCCCAAAGGTGCCAAGGCCCTCTCACAGTCACTAACAGTCATCCTTTCTTTAAGCACTGCAAACAAACTGGTCTGGTTTAATTTTTCCTCATGCATCTAGGTAAGACTGTTCTTTTCCAAGACTACATGTTCCCCAGGATCCAAGAGTCTGGTTTGAGATGGCAACAAAACCAGGACCAAGCCGTGTTGTTCTAGCCACAGCAAGCCCATGTGTTTCTGGAATAGTGTTTCTGCCCCAGCCCCCATGCTGAGGATGTTGTCCCCCCAGCTGCAGTAAGGCTTGCAGATTAATATTGAAATCTATGCTTTGTCTGGGTATCATCAAGAATCTGTTGCAGTTCCTCATCTTCAAACCACCCCCTCCAGGCTTGGGATCCGACCCTTGGACTCCTCAGCAGTCTCTGGGCAAAGGTTGGCCAAACAGGCCAACTAAAACTTATGAAGATTTTTCTGAAGCATCAAGCTCTGGACACTGGCAATGGTCTCTGTTCTTGAGCTGACTGAACCAGGCTGTGTAGTTTAAAAGTCTTCACGAAGACCTCTGAGAGTTCCTGCTCATCCTCTGTGCTCTCATTCTGCTGCTTTCGATGCTCCAGCAGCATATCGACCTCTGAATTTAGAAGGGTCCCCGCTGCTTCAAAACTCTTTGGGAAAGATAAGCTGCGAGGCATCCTCCTCCACATCGCCGGTGCACAAGTCGCTGCTGCCCACTGCCATGGCTGCCACTTTTTCACATTTAAAGTCTGTTTTGTCTGATATTAGTATAGCTACCTCTGCTCTCTTTTGGTTACTATTTATGAGAAATATCTTTATTCAACCTTTCACTTTTTGCATCCTTGGGTCTAAAAATATAATCTTTCTCTTTTGGGGATTCATAAAACAATTTCAGGTAGAGGATGTGGCTCAAGTGGTTGAGTGCCCACTTCCCACATAGGAGGTCCTGGGTTCGGTTCCCAGTGCCTCCTAAAAAAACAAAAACAAACAACAAGCAAAACAAATGAAAAAACCAACTCAGGGGAGCCAATTTGGCTCAGTGGTTGAGCTCCAGCTTCTCACATACAAGATTCTGGGTTCAATCCACTACCTGGTGCCTCAAAAGATACTAATAACTTCAGACTGCCATACTCCACTCTCTGAATCCCAAAAGACATATCTTTCAATATGCAAAATACATTCATCATATCAAAATATTCCAAAAACCTTAAATCATTTCAGTAGCAATGCTAAGTACAAAATCACATAAAAATCAATTCTCAGCATGCAGTTTGTCTTGGGACAACATTCCCCTCTGGCTGTAGAGCTGTAAAACTTATAAAACAAGTGATCTGCTTCCAATATACAAAGGAGGGACAGACATAGGATAAACATTTACATTACGATAAGGAGAAATTGAGAGGGAAAACAGGTGTCATGGGTCCTCAACAGTTCCAAAAACCTGCAGGGTATACTCCATTAGACTTCAAAGTCAGAGAGCCATCTCTAAAATGATGTCTTCTCCTCTGAGCCTCATGGGGGCTGTATTAGTCAGCCAAAGGGGGGCTGATGCAAAATACCAGAAATCAGTTGATTTTTATAAAGGGTATTTATTGGGAGTAGAAGCTTACAGTTACCAGGCCATAAAGCACAAGTTGCTTCCCTCACCAAAGTCTATTGCCACATGTTGGAGCAAGATGGCTGCTGATGTCTGTGAGGGTTCAGGCTCCCTGGGTTCCTCTCTTCCTGGGGCTTGCTTCTCTCCAAGCTCAGCAGTTCTGTTTTCTCCACAAGGTCAGCTGTAGACTATACGGCTCTCTAGGCTTTGCCTCTCTCCACAAGGCCAGCTGTAGACTATCAGGTGAATGGCTCTGTCTCTCTCCCCAGGGCTTCTGCCATGTCTAAGAGCCTTCTCTATTCCTCTGTGTTCCTCTCCTGTGTGTTTACGTCCCAGGCTCCAGCTCAAAACTCAGCATCAGAACTCCAACTCCGTCCTTTGCCATGTCCATGTCTTTTATCTGTGAATCCCCACCCACCAAGGGTTGGGGACTCAGTGCCCTACTGATGTGGCCCAAACAAAGCCCTAAACATAATTTAATTAAGTAAAAGTAAAACCTCTGAATCCAATACACTCTAATTCTCCCAGAGGAAAAGACCAGTATACAAACATCATATTTCTTTTTGGAATTTATCAATAATATCAAACTGCTACAGGGGCCCACCTCTTCCATTGCCCAAAGGCCTTTTTCTTGGTTCCACCCTGTATTAGTCAGCCAAAGGGGTGCTAATGTAAAATACCAAAAATGGATTGGTCTTTACAAAGGGTATTTATTTGGGGTAGAAGTCCACAGATACCAGGCCATAAAGCGTTATGTTTCTTCTCTCACCACAGTCCATTGCAATATTGTTAGAGCAAGACAGCTGCTGGCGTTTGCCAGGGTTCAGGCTTCTGGGGTTCCTCTCTTCCCAGAGCTGCGTTTTTCTCTGGGCTTAGCGCCTGTTTCCTCCACAAGGTCAGCTGTAGACGATCAGGCAAACGGCTTGCTTCTCTTCTCCTGGGGCCTTCTTTCCAACATCAAAACTGCTTCTCAAAAGACTGCTTCAACTCTGTTCTTTGCCTTGACTTTTATATTCGATTCCCCACCCACCAAGGGGTGGGGCTCAATGCCCTACTGACGTGGCCCAGTCAACACCCTAATCATAACTTAATCATGCCCAGATTAACAGATCAGTTTACAAGCATGATCCAATTATATTTTTGGAATTCATAATTACATCAAACTGCCCAACTGTCACACACCTTCATCCAGCATCTGAGTGGTGACTGAGCTCCAGACTTCACCCTCCAAGAACATTGAGGTGACAGCTACACTTTCCCCAATCTCTGGAGTACAGTCTCAACCCCCTTAGTACAGTGAGGTGGCAGCAACAATCTCCCTAATCTCCAGCATAGAGGCCCAAGCCCCTCAGAGCAGTGGGGTGGTGACCTAACTCTCCCCAACACCTGGGGAATGTGCTCCTCCTTCTCTGTAGCCTGGGGTGGCCAAACTCTCCCTAAATAATGGGCTGAAAGATCCACCCTCTTCAAATGCTGGGGTAAACTCACCCTTTTCATACACATGGGTGGGGTCCCAGTCTTGGCCTAAGGAGATGTCTTAATTACAGACCTCAGCTTCCACAGTTTTCTTCTTGAAGTTGTTCTTCCTTCAATCTCTCCCCCTTCCTATCTGTTTTAGTCCAGGCTGACAGAGGTTTTGTTCATACAAATCTTGCAAAAAGCTTGTTGGTTTAGCATGTAGGAAACAGGGGCCCAAGCCATCAAACAGTAAGACTTTCCACAAGTCCTTCCTGGATAACTGCATATCTTTTTTTTTTTTTTTTTTTTCATTTAAAAACAATTTATTGAAGTATATCATTCATACATGAATATACATAAACAATAAGTATATAGTAAAAGTTGTAAACTTACAAAACAAACATGCATAACATCATACAGGGTTCCCATACGTCACCCCACCACCAATACCTTGCATTGTTGTGAAACATTTGTAAAAAATTATGAAAGAACATCATCAAAGTATTACTACTAACTATAGTCCATCTCTTACATTTGGTATATTTTTCCCCCAACCCATCTATTTTTTTGCTCATAAACCATATAATTTATCTAAAGTGTACAATCAAGGGCATTTAGTATAATCACTGACTTATGCATTCATCATTTCAATTAATATTAAAGCATTTTCATTACTCAAAAGAAAGAAAAAAAAAAACCACTATCATACCCATACATTAGCATTACTAACTACAAATCCTATGATGTGCTTTCACCATTTCTATTCATTTTCAAACATTTACAAACGAATTTTTACCAATTCTGCACAGACTAAACCTCAGTTTTCTGTTCTCTAACCACATTCTTTTCTCTGGTGACTTATATTCTAGCTATTAACTACATGTGTTTGCTCATTATATTTAGTTCATGATAGTGAAATCATATAATATTTGTCCTTTTGTGCCTGGCTTACTTCACTCAACATAACGTCCTCCAGGTTCATCCACATTGTCATATGATTCATGACTTCATTTCTTCTTCTTACAGCTGAATAATATTCCATCGTGTGTCTATACCACAGTTTATCCATTTGTCAGTTGATGGACACCTGGGTTGTTTCCATCTTTTGGCAATTATAAATTATGTTGCTATTAACATCAGTGTGCAGATGTCTGTTCTTGTCACTGCTCTCAGTCCTTTGGGATATATACCTAGTACTGATATTGCAGTCACATGGTAGATCTATATTTAACTTCCTTAGGAACCACCAAACAGACTTCCACAGTAGCTGTACTATTCTACATCCCCACCAACAGTAAGTGCTCCTATCTCTCCACATCCTCTCCAACACTTGTAGTTTTGTTTTGTTAATAGTGGCCTTTCTAGTAGGTGTGAAATGATATCTCATTGTAGCTTTGATTTGCATTTCCCTAATAGCCAGTGATGTTGAACATTTCTTCATGTGTTTTTTCACCATTTGTATTTCTTCCTTAGAAAAATGTCTATTCAGGTCTTTTGCCCATTTTTTAATCGGTTCATTGTCTTTTTACTGTTGAGTTGTAGGATGTCTTTATATATCATGGATATTAGACACTTATCAGATGTGTGATTTCCAAATATTTTCTTCCATTGAGTAGGCTACCTTTTTATCCTCTTCAAAAAGTCCTTTGAGGTGCAGAAGTGTTTAATTTTGAAGAGGTCACATTTATCTATTTTTTCTTTTCTTGCTCGTGCTTTGGGTGTAAGGTTTAAGAGACCCCACCTACTACAAGGTCTTGTGGCTGTTTCCCTACATCATCTACTAGGAATTTTATGGTCCTGGCTTTTATGTTTAGGTCTTTGATCCATTTTGAGTTGATTCTTGTATAGGGAGTGAGATAGGGGTCCTCTTCCATTCTTTTGGTTATGTGTATCTAGTTTTCTCAGCACAGTTTGTTGAAGAGACTGTTCTGTCCCAGAAAAGTGGACTTTGTAGGCTTATCAAAAATAAGTTGGCCATGGAGCAGGTGTAGCTCAGTGGTTGAGCACCTGCTTCACATGTACGAGATCCTGGGTTCAATCCCCAGTACCTCCTAAAAAAATAAAAAATAAATAAGTTGACCATAGAGGTGAGGGTCTATTTCTGAAACCTCAATTCAATTCCATTGATCAATGTGTCTATGAATACCAAATACCCTTTGATTTCATTAAATTTGGTTGAGGATCCTTTGATTAGATTACTTGATAAGATTTATTTAGGGCTTATGATTGGACTATGTCCATGGGGCATGATTCATGTTGAGTCTCCACTCTCTTGCTGGGTCTGATAAAAACAGAGACACAGAGAAGGGGGAAGAGAGAGAGAGAGAGAGAGAGAGAGAGAGAGAGACATACAGGCATAGGAAAAGGAAGCTGCCATATTTGATCCTACCATGTGAAAGTGGACTAGAGGATTGCTTAAATATGAAGCCCCCAAAAGCCTGGGCCCCAGAGGAGATGTGAGCCAGGAGGGGAAGGCTGAGACCTCAGAAGAGATCAGCAGCCATCTTGCTTTGCCACACACTGAGACAAGACAATCAATAGTAGCTGACTTTTTCAATGCTACACAAAAGAATTGAAAGCAACGACCTGAACAGACATTTGTATACCAATGTTCATAGCAGCATTATTTGCAATAGCCAGAAAGTGGAAGCAACAACTCAACTGTCCATCAACCAATGAATGGATAAACAAAACATGGTACATACATTTTTCTAAGGAAGAAATATGAATGGTGAAAAAACACATGAGGAAATGTGTACAAACAATGGAATATTATTTAGCCACAAAAAGGAATGAAGTCCTGAAATATGCAACAACATGGATGAACCCTGAAGACGTAATGTTGAATTAAGCCAGAAACAAAAGGACCAATATTGTATGATCTCACTGTTTTGAAACAATTAGAGTAAGCAAATTCATAGTCCGAATCTAGAATATAGGTTACTTGGGAATGGGTTGAGGATGGGGAATGGGAAGTTAAGGCTTAAAATGTACAGAGTTTTGGGAACTGTGGGAAGATGGTTACAGACTAACAGGAAGAGTTGAATGCTCTCACCAAAAACAACCAAGAAAGAGCAAAAAGCTGTCCAAGGGAACTGGCAGCCAGGAGGGCTCCCCTCCCCTACCCCCAAGATATCAAGCTGGGGTAAAACCCCTGGCTCACTGTAGCTGACTGTGAGGGGAACAGACACCTTCCTCCCTGTCCGCTGTTTCAAGGGAAAAGGGAGAGGTCAGGGTGCTTTTCTTCAGTGAGCTCGGCCAGCAGAGCCTGCATTGAATCTCCGCTCTGGAGATTCAACACAGGAACACAGGAAAGCCAAGACTGAAATACCTCCATGGAAAGATATGCTGACGAGTGCCATCTGTTGGCCAGTCTGGAAATTGCATGGCCAAAAACTATTCATGCTTTCTGTATCCAACCCCTGGGAGAAAATCTGCGCCCCACTGAGTCCCTGGCCCAATTTTGAACATGTAAACTGGGCAATTTTAAAGACTGAGAATAAGTTGAACCAAATATCAAAGAAGAGCTGTGATAGAGTAAATTCACAAACATATTCAGATGCCTAGATGTAGCAGTTTGATAGTTTATGAATTCAAAAAATAGATATTGGATTATGTTTGTAAACTGGTCTGTTCCTCTGAGCATATTAGATTGTATTGGATTCAGAGGTTTCACTTCTGCTTGATTAACTTATGATTAAGGCTTTGAATGGGCCATGTCAGTAGGGCATTGAGTACCCACACTCTTGTTGGGCAGGGACTCACAGAGAAAACTACACAGCAGAGGAGAAAGTTGGAGAGCTTTGTTTTGTTTTTTTGGATGCTGGAACCCCGGGAAGTAAACACACAGGAGAAGAACACAGAGAAATAGAGATGGCTCCATAGGCACGGCAGAGGCCCCAGGAAGAGAGAGAGCCTGATAGTCTACAGCTGATGTTGTGGAGAGACCAGAGCAGCTGAGTCCAGAGAGGAACAAGCCCCAGAAGAGAGACAAGGCCTACCCCAGCCTACAGTTGATATTGGAAGAAGCTGGGACCACAGAGCCTTAAGAAGATGGAGACTGAACCCTTGAAGACATTGGCAGCCATCTTGCTCCAACACATGGCCAATGACTTTGGGTGAGAAAGAACCTCTTACAGTACCTTGAGCTGGACTCTTTAGGGCCTTGTGACTGTAAGCTTCTATCCCAAATAAATACCCTTTATTAAAGCCAACAGATTTCTGGTATTTTGCATCAGCACCTCTTCAGCTGACTAATGCACTAGACATCAGCAAAAAATTATAAGCCATACTAGGAAAAAGGAAGAGATGGCCCAGCCAAAAGAACAAACCGAATATCCCGAAGATACAGGATTTAAGACAATTAATCAGTGATTATCACACAACTCTCCTAAATCACTTCAAAGAATTTATAGAAAATATGACTAAAGAAATAAAGGATATTAAGAAGACATTGGGAGAGCATAAAGAACAACTTGAAAGTTTGCAAAGAAAAGTAACAGACATTATGGGAATGAAAGACACAATGGAGGAGATTAAAATGTACAGGGTTTCTATTTGGAATAATGGAAATGTTTTGCTAATAGATGGTGGTGATGGTAGCACAACATTGTGAATGCAATTAACAGCACTGAAATATACATCTGAATATGATTAAAAGGGAAATGTTAGATTGTATATATAGAATTTTTTTTTAAATTTAAATCCATGGAACTACACCAAACAGTGAACCCTAAGTTAAACCGTGGACTTTAATAGAACAATTATAAAAATATGCTATCATCAATTTTAACAAATGTCCACACCAATGTAAGGTGTTGGTGCTAGGGTGGTATACAGGAATCCTCTATTTTATGTATTATTTTTCTGTAAACCCATAACTTCTTTAACAAAGAAAACAAAAACAGTAGGAGATGGAGAGAATTGTGGGAAGATGGCAGAGTAGGAGGCTCCAGGAATCAGCCCCTCCATCCAAACTATTAAACAGGCAGCAACTGTCTGAATCAACTATTTTGAAACTCCAGAAACTAGTAGAACACTGTATAGTATCCAGGGATGGCCAAGAGGAAAAAGCTGGTAAACCATGTTAAATACCAGTGAACTGGACTGTCCAGGCAGCTACCATTGCCCGCCCCCCAGCGTCGCAGCAGGCAGCGGTGAGGTACTTGAATGCAGCCCCTGGTGCAGCTTTCTGGTGCTAGGGTTGGATATAAAGACCTAGCTCCCCAATACCCAGGGGTGTGCACCCATAACTGATCGCTGCTCTTGGTAGCTACTTCACATTGCTGGGTGCCCAGTTCTGAGGGTGGCCATTGTTTCAACCCGCCCCAGGCAAAAGCGGCAGAGAAGCCTTAAAGACCCTTTCTCAAAACGACAAAAAAGCAGCTAAAGGGCTGTGTTTACTGGGCAAGTGCTGAATCAAGAAATTGCAGCTTCAGAGTCATAGGAGAAGCTCCTGGCTCCCTTGCTGGCCCCTCCCTCACCCCCTCCTCAGGGCAGTGTGGAGCCACCAATGCTCCATTTGTGGGTCCAACTAGGAAAGACTAGCTTGCCCACTCTCCCAGAAGTTGCCCCCAGGCAAATGCAGCTTGGGACAGCGATGAGTTGGAAGGCTGGGGCAAAAGCTTACCTGCTCTAAGTCCTCTGGTGAAGCACCTGGGAGAGGTCTGTTTCCTGGAGGGTAGAGAGAGCCTTCAAATTCCAGTAAAATGGGGAACTCCTAAAGCCACTAACAAACACAAGACCCGGACCAGACACAGGCCTAGAAAAGACCAGCAAGACCCTGCACTTCCAATTAGCCTTGGGCTGACCTTAATAGGACTAAACACTGAAGCAAAGTGCCAGCAAAACACAAACCCAATTTGCAAAAACTGTGAAAGGTGTTTTTTGCATTGGTTTGTTTGGTTTTGTTAGCTCCTAGCATTCAAGAAAATCTCTGTCATATCGCTGAATACAAACTCAAGAAACAGCTCAGGAACTAAATCTGAGTTAACATTTTAAAATATTGAAATGTACAGTGTGCAACAAAAGATTACAAGATAAACAAAGAAACAGGAAATGATAGTCCATCCAATGGAAAAGGATAAAAATCCAGAAAACACTAGTGAAGAAGACCAAACTGTGGATATACTAAAGAAAGACTTTTTAAAAAATGATCTTTAATATGCTCTAGGAGTTGAAGGAAAATACAGAGAAAGAACTAAAGGATATTGGGAAAACAATGAATAAACAATATGAGAATTTCAATAAAGAGATAGAAAATTTTAAAAAGAACTGAACTGAGCTAATGGATTTGAAGATCACAATAACTGAAATGAAAAATGCCCAGGAGGGTTTTAATAGGAGATTGGAGCTGGCAGAAGAAGGATCAGTAAACTCAAAGGCAACACCATTAAAATGAATCAGGCTGAAGACCACACAGAAAGAAAAAAAAAAATTAGGAAAAGCAAAAATTGCCTAAAAGACTCATGTCCATCAACAGATGAATGGATTAAAAAAATATGATATATACATACAATGAAATATTATTCAAACGTACAAAGGAATTAAATTCTGATACATGCAACAACATGGAGGAACCTTGAAGACATCATGTTGAGTGAAATAAGCCAGACACAAAAGGACAAATAGTATATGATCTCACTGATATGAAATAACTACAATTAGCAAATTCATAGAGTCAGAAACTAGATTACAGGTTACCAGAGTGGGAGTAGGGAATGGGGAGTTAATGCTTAATTGGTACAGGGTTCCAGTTTGGAGTGAAGGAAAAATGTTGGTAGTAGATGGTGTTGATAGTAGCATAACATTGTGAATGTAATTAACAGCACTAAATTGTATATCTGAATGTGGTTCTAAGGGAAAATTGGGGGTTGTGTATATATTACTAGAATGATATTCTTTTTAAAAGCATAGGACTATACAACACAAACAGTAAACCGTAATGGAAGCTATGGACTGTGATAGTGGAGTGATTGCAGTGATGTGGCTTCGTCAGTTGTTAACAGGAATGCCACACTGGAGCATAGTGGGTGATGGGGAGGACTGTGTGTGTAATGGGGGTATATGGGAGCTCTTATATCTGCATGACTTTCTATAAACCTCCAGCTTCTCCAATAAAAATAAATAAATGAGAGCTTCTACTGAACAAAGAACCAGGCTAGGTGAGAAATACAGAAAAAAGTAAGATTCGGGTCCTTATACGTCTATTTGATGAGGGAGATAGAGCAAACATGCATGGGCGTGACTAAGGAGGATGCGAGAGAAATGCTGAGCGCGGCTCCAAATGGAACTGTCTAGGTAAAGAGTGTCGCGAATGCTGCCAGTACTCAGTCCACAGCCTCTCTGCCTTATTTCAGTCAACAACGCTGACTTCCTGGGGCTAGCACCTGCATCTCTTTGCCCAAGGGCTTCCTTTGGCCACCACTCCTTGCTCTGGCCCTAAGTGCCAGAGAATTAATGTCCCCCACCCCTCTGGATCAATTTTCCGCTGATGACTGGCAGGAGCTAGAACATTAACACCCCAGCACCCTTGTCCCTTGAGTGGGATAACTCAAGTGAATGTTCGACACTGTTTCCCAGAATTTCCCAGCAGGATTAAGCTCCCGGCGCCCACAGAGGTAGCTGGTTTGATAACACCATCTGGGTTGGCTCTTGTATCACTTCCCAACTGCTTGCTTCCTGGGATCACCTCCCAGATAAACTACTTACACTCAAATCCTTGTCACAGGATCTCTTCTGAGGAATATGAAGTTAATACAGAGTATTCATAATAATAATACCTGCCATTTATTGAGGCTTTAATATGTACTTGGGCAGTTGGTGTGTGTTATCTTACTCATCTTTACAATTCCACAAGGTAGGGGCTATTATTATGATAATCAGATAAAGAAGCTGAGGTTCAGATAGGCTAAGTAACTTGTCCAAGAACGCACAGCTAGAAAATGGCAGAGCTGGGAGTTAATAAGCAAAATACTGGAAAATGATCCCTGGAGTAGGAGCAGCACCTACGAACTTGTTAGAAACTCAAATTCTTGGGCCTTAACCCCAGACCAAATGAATCAGAAACTCTGGAGGTGGGGCCCAGCAGTTTGTTTTAACAAACGCTCCAGGTGATTCAGCTGTGAAGTTTGAAGACAATGTCCTTACACAGTGTAGGTTCCAGAAATCAAAATAAGTCTGATTCTCAGTAACACTCAGCCAATCTCAATGCAATAAAATATTGTTGAAGTCATTGATATTAGGAATTAAAGGGCTCATGTGGGTGTGGGTTTGTGTGTGTTTACACCATCACCCGCACCCGGTGATCATCAGCCAGGTTGGGGTCAGGATGCCCTTCTCTCTAAGGGGTGTGCAGAAGCTCCCCAGCGGATAAACTGGAGAGTCAGGCATCACTGTCCTGGCAGGAGAGGCAGCCTTGGCAAGGCTGGTGCCTTCCATCTTCATCTGACTGGCAGGAGGCTTGGGGCGGGGCGGGGCATGTGTTCTCCAGACCAGCTGAGACCAAATGAGCAAATGTTTTCCCAAGATAAAACAGGAGGAGATTTTGAGGGCTGTGCCAGAAATAAATCTTTTAATATCCCTAGGCTCCAATGAGTTCCAAATCTGTCCCTTTTTCAGTACCAGGAAAGCAAACCTGGTAAATCTACTAACAAAAGTAGTTATATATGGAATCAAAAATATGTTCGTTTTCATACTGGGTTTTAGTTCAATTCCAGGGACAAAATTTTTGAAAGCAGTTCATTCTAAAAATGACTTCCTAATGAAATAGCCAAAGTAAATTAACCTAACACATAAGGTTGCCTTCCCAGTTTTCTATGGAACATGAGTTCCTGAAGATGCTAATAGGAATGTCTAAAAAGTGGTATTGTCATCGGTGAACTTAAGGATATGTCCTCTCCCTACCTCTTGGAGACTCATCTTAGCATATTCAAGTCTCTGAGAAGTCCTGCAGCACAAAACCCTGCTTAAATGTGTAGCTGAGGCTGTCACAAGCCCTAAACTTATGTCAGGAGTGGCAGAGCACAGTGGTTAGACACAAGCTCTGAGGCCAGCATCTGGTTCATATCCTGACTCGACCACCCATTAGCTGTGTGACCTCAGGGAAGTGAGTCACATTCTCTGTGCTTCAGTTTCTCCACTGATAGATGAAAATGAAAATAGCATAGCTCACAGAGACATTATGGGGATCATCTGAGTTAATGAAAGTAAAGCAAACACAGCAGTGCCTTATACTGCTTAACACATGTGGTAGATTGAATTGCACACCCCAGACTGAACATGTTTTGTGGGTGAGAACCCGCTGTAAATAAGATCTCTTCCAGATGTTACTTCGGTTAAGGTGTGGCCCCACTGAATCAGGTTGTGCCTTAATCTGGATTACTGGAGTCCTTCATAAGCAGAGGAAAAGTCAGACCAAGAGAGAAGCCAAGGGGAGCAGGCAGAAGGTAGAAGTCAACGGAACCTGAAAGAGAAAGAAGACACCACCATGTGCATTGCCATGTGACAGAAAAGCCAAGGAACCCCGAAGGACTGCCAGCCAGCCAGAAGATACCAACTCCAGGAAGAAGTAAGCCTTCTCGCCTCTGAAACCATGAGCCAAGAAAGTCCTATTGTTAGGCCAACCCATGGTTAGGTATTTGTTTTAGCAGCTGGGAATCTAAGAGTATGTATTCAATAAATATTAGATGTGTGTACACACATACTTTACTTAATTGGTTTTTGCTTATTATCTTGTGGAATCCTACTTCCACTGGACACAATTTAGAAAATTTGGAAGATATGACCTTACCGTCACCCAGAAAGCAAAGGAAATGACAATGACAGGAAAAAGCGCCAAACCAAGTGTCACTTGAAGAAACAAATTGGATAGTGACCAGTGAGTATGAATTTCTAATTCTGGTTGGAGCCCTTTACCTTTGTGCCTGTTCTTTCCATTTTCCATAGAAGATTTCTCTGGATAGACACAGATTTCCTTAGAAATATTCAAATGTGTAAATAGAGGCAAAAGAGAGGAAACTGAGAAGGAGGACTTTCAGTGAAGATTTTGAATCTAACTTATAGGGCCGAAGAGAATGAGTTTGTCCAGAGGTGATGTGAACGGATGAACCCCCAGAGCTGTGGCAGCGACATAGCAGTCAAATGTGGTCCCTTGACCTTGAGCAACAGAAGATAAGGGGAAGAAGAGCAGCATCTAGTCTCCAGACTAACGAGCTCCACCTCCAGGCGCCTGTTTTTCAGCAGCAAAGGGGACCACAGCATTTCGGGTACTCTTAGAACTGGGGGAGTCCCTGCTCATCAAACCTAAAGTCCAAAGTTTCAGTTTCTTATTTTCACAAGTTTTTACCTCTAAAGACTGCTGCTTCTTTAAAATAAACAGGGAAAAAGACACATCAGTGGTTTTTTTCCCAATTTTGCAGCATAAGAAAAATGATCCTGCTGACAAGCATCTTACGAGGCTCGCCAACTTCTTCAAATTTAATTAAGAAATGTTTCTTGAACACTCAACGTGCTAGCTATCATTAGAATGGGCTGGGATTATGGCAGTAAAGCCCTGCTTTCATGGAGCTGTCAAATGATCAGCTTTGGGCTCTGTGCTCCAATGGCTATTTGGCCAGAGATGGATGCGTGGGCGGCTGGGTGAGAGGGCAAGTGTTCATTACGAACTGCGCACCGTGTGCTAAGCACTTGACACATATTACCTTATTCGGCCTTCCTCTAAAGCCCCAAGCAGGCATTGCTACCCTCTCCACTAAACAGATGTGCACTGAGACTCAGAAAGGTAAAACCACTTGCCCAAATCACCCAGCTGGTCGAGAAGGATGCTGGGCAAGGATTGACCCAGAGCCCAAATTCAGCCCCAGCACAGAGTCCAAGAAAGAAACAGATGAGGAAACATCTTGTCTTCACTGCTTCCCCTTTGTCCCCAGAACGAGAATAGCTTTAGTGTTCTGATCCCAGAACTAATGCACCAGGGGTGAATTAACTTTCTCTGTATTGTTTTACATTCTTGCAATGATCATGTATTGTCAGGAAAAAAATATTTTATTCTTTATTTTTTTTTCAAAGGAGGGATAAGTGCTGGTTATGAAAATGTAGACAGTGTGGAAAAGTATTTGTATCTCATTTAACAGAGCTCTGAGCAGCTACTACATGTTACGCACAGCAGATCCAGTGGAATGAGCCTGGCACCATCTCCACCTTCTTAGAACTTACATTCTGGCATGGGAAGGTGACAGAGCATTTCATCTCCATTGAGGTGGGGAAGTTCAGGGAGCCATTATTTGTATAGCGGGGGGAACCTGGCCTGGGAGAGTCAAGGAAGGGTTCTCTAAGGAAGTGATGATAAAGCTGATAAAGGATGGAAATGCAGTAAAGGCAGAGCAGGTGGTGCAGGCTGAAAGGAGGGGGATTCCAACAGAGGAAAGAGGCTGTGCAAAGGCCCCGAGACCGGAAAGGACAGGGCTGGCTTTGGGAAGGAGAAATGGCCCATGGGGTTTTCAGGAGAGAGAGCAGTTCAGAATCCAGTTGGCAAGGTGGGGGGGGATTGGGTTGGACAGGGCAGAGCCTTGTGAGTATACTTTGTGAGATCTGGGAGACTTCATTTTTAGAACAGTGGGCACCACTGAAGGGTTGTTTTTTATTATTGAGGTGAAACTCACATACATAAAATTAATCATTTTAAAGTTAAAATGTACAGCTCAGTGGTAGTTAGTATATTCACAATGCTGTGCAACAACCACCTCTATCTAGTTCCAAAGCATTTCCATCACCCAAAAATAAAAGCCCATATCCATTATGCAGTAACTCCCCATTTCCCACTCTCCCTAGACCCTGGCAACCATTAATTGACTTTCTGTTTCTGTGGATTTGCCTATTTTGGACATTTCATATAAATGGAATCATTCAACATGTGACATTTTGTGTCTAGCTTATTTCATTCAACATAGTGTTCTTGAAGTTCATCTGTGTTCTAGCATGTGTCAAAATTTCACTCCTTTTACAGGTGAATAATATTCCTGGGTGTGTGTATTGTTTTTGTTTTTTTCCAAATTTCTTTATCAAGACATCCATTGATGGACATTTGGTTGTTTTCACACCACTGAAGGGTTTTAAGCAAAAGAACAAAAGTACAAAATTGCCAGAATCCCACCACCCAGAGATGATAACTGTTAATATTTTGCTGTGGCTCCTTTCAAAACTTTTTTCTAGGCACACATTCACAAACATAGAGCCATAAGCCTTTCCAAATGCAGAATCTTACATTCCAGGTCAATGAATATGGATTTATATCATTCTTTTAATGGCTGCTTGGTATTCCAATATATTAAGGAACCAAAATTTAGTTAACCAGTTTCTGATGATGGACATCTAACTTGTTTCCAATTCTTCCACCAATTGTGGTCAACACCACAGTGAACATCCCCGTACATGCATCACCCTTGAGTTTTCCTTCAAACTCAGAATGGCTGGATTCTCTTTTCCTCAACTCCTGGGTCATCCCAAAGGCCCGATTTGCCCTTGATCTGAAACTTTGGTGTCTGGGTTCCAGTCAGGTTAAAAAAGATGTAGGACTCATTTGGCAAGGGTGAAGATGGCAGTTTCTACCCTGATCCAAAGCAGATGGAGGAACCCAGAGAGATATTAGAATAAAGAAGGAATTGGCAGATGGGTCTTCCTTTGGGAATCAGAGAGGCCAGCAAGGATGAATTAAATGTTCAAAAAAAAGGGGAGGGGGGTGAAGTGAGCTGGAATTCAGCCACGGGCTCATCTTGCATCTGACAGCGGCACATATGCCCGGGAAAGCAGAATGCTAACACGCAGCCTTTCCAGAAGAGCAGGGTGCCGTAGTGGTAAAGAACCCAGGGTGTAGAAGACCCCCTGGTTGCCTACTACTCTTGCCCTGGCTCAACGTGCTCCAACCACAGTGGCCTCCTTCCACTTCCTCTATCCATCAAGCCCACGCCCATCTCAGGCCTTTCTTTGCATTTGCTGGGCCATCCCCATGTCATTCCATGATCAGAACTCCTCACTCCTCAGGTCCCGTTCAAATGCCCCCTTTCCAGTGAGGCCTGCGCCAAGCATCCTACCTGAAGCAGCGCTTCTTCCCAGGCCACCATCACAGTCCATCAAATCCCTTGCTTTCTATTCTTTAGCACACCCATCAAAAGTATCTTGGTTTTGGTTTTGTGTACTTGTTAAGAGTCTGTCTTCCTTTACTAGAATGTACGCTCTCTGAAAGCAGAGATCTGCCTCATTCCTTATTGTATCACCATCACCTCATGCACTGCCTGGAACAAAGGGCACAGAATATATGAATGAATGAATGATGAATGGAATCATACAAACCTGGGTTCAAATTCCAGCTCTGCTACTATATGGCCTTGGATAAATATTTCTCTCTTCTAAACCAGTTACTTATTTTTAAAAATGGGAATGATAAAAGCTCCCATGTTACTAGATTGTCATGAAATGGAGTGAGATGATGCCTGTGAAGCCCAGAGCTCAAAGCCCACTCATAGCATGTGGTCGATACAGGGTAACTGACAAATTCAAGTCTTCCTCAAGGAAACCCAGCCATCTCAGGCACCGGGACCACCTTCAGTTCTTCCCTGGGCTTCCAAATCCATCATTTTACCAGGACAGGTGCAACACGGGTATCTTCATGGCTGCAGTACACAGTTGAAGGTAATTATCAAACAGGTTCTGGAAACCCAAGTGTTATTGTCACTTGTTTACAACCCTGCTCAAATCTCAGGTTTTGTTTTGGTTTTTTTTTACAATTAACAGGGCCTCTGAGGCAGCTTCTGACTTACTCATTAAGGCAGGAAGCAAGCATCTGTCCACTATCCTCTTTACGGCCTTAAATCCAAGTGATTACAGCCAACAGGGTCCACACCCACGAGCTAACCAGTGGTGTTACTGGTTTACAGAACTTAATGCTGGCATTATTGGACGTGTCTATCCGTGAATTCTCAAATTCCCGGCAGAAACCTCTCGTTTTATCTCATTAGCTGCTCCGCGTGTGGAAGGGAGACGATAACTTCTACATGATACAGGGGTTGGTAGCTAGCAGGCCTCCCTTTTCTAGAATGCCAGGGAGGAACCAGCCAGTTTTCAAAGCAGGCTGCTCTCTCTGGTGGCCGCTATTCAAACTGCAGGACCAATATATGACCCCCTCCCCCATTGCCTGCTCCCGTGGGACAATGGGAATTGGCTTTGAAGACACACCAACGAATTTTCATTCCAGTGAAATGAAGGCTAATCCCCTCCCACATGATTTTCATTAAGTTATACCGAGGCAGGGGAGATAAAGTTTTTGCCAAAATGAGGCCACACCTCGAATTCTTTGCTGTGGATTTCAAAGCCGGCTTGCACCTTGAGAGGCAGGGAGGGCGGGGGGGCAGGGAGGTAGGGGGGACCGGGGAGGTCCAAGGCGGAGAGGGGGACAGGGAAGGCGGGATGTTCAGATTTGTTTATGCTGAGCAAGAAAGAGCTTCCTGTTGCTAAGAAGACCGGATCTGAAGTGCGCAGAGCCTCCTTGGGCTGCCGACACTTCTTAAACAAATCACGTGGAAGTGATTTCCCTGGCAGTCTACCAGGGCTGAGAATGCAGGGCAGTGGGGTGTTTGCCTGGGTCCCAAAGGTCCACGTGGGTCCAAGATCATTGGCCAAGTGGATCGTTGAATATGACCAGGGGTCCCAGCAGATTGCTAGAGAAACTCCATGGAGTTCACTCCTCTCTCATTCCTTCATTAGGTGTTTCCTAACGAAAAACCAGCATCTTCCCTCTCTTTCTTGATAAAAGTATTTTCTGTTGCTAAAGTTTAAAATACCCAACTTACTTCCTTATCCTTTTCTGAACAGCAGCCAAGTTCCTTCCAATCCCTCATCACCCCTACCTGTCAAGAATTTCCTCTCTTATCATGAATAGCCAATAACCAGACTCTAGGCTTCAGTCCATTGGTGGGAGGGAATTGAATAGATGAATGGTATTCTATGCACTATTAGAAGGAATGAGTGTGAGCTACATCCACTGGCCTGGAGGGATGGCCACGGATATTGAGTGAAGAAAACAAAAACACTGTAGAGTTCTATACAGGAAGCCCTTTAAGTGAGCATCTGTTTTGCTAATACATTTGCATGAACAAGAGGATACGTTCCAAATAGTTAATACTGGCTACTTCAAGGGGGCAAGATGGAAAGGGAAGGGCAGACCGGCTGTTTCTTTCTACACCTGGATATCATTAGTCTGGCTAAGAGGATCTAGACCTTCTTATGCACCTGCCATGAGTCAGGTACACTCTAACTGTCCCTCCATGGAGCATTTCCTTGTCTCCGCACAGCGAGGCACCCCCCTCCACTTTTATGCTCCCCATGGAGCTTTGTTGTCAGCTTTCTTTGGAATGCAGCTCATGGCATATTTTAGCACTCACACGCAGGTCTTTTCTGTCCCTAACGAAAAACCGAAAAACCGAAGAAGGAATGTCTTCTTTATAGCCCCCATAACTAGCCAGCATCTTGCGTGCAATGGGTGCTCAATTAATGCTCTGAAAGGCTCGGGAATAAGACTAATCAATTAAAGATTTGAAAATAATTCACAACAGGGGAAATGATTGGTTTCGAACCACAGCACAAATCAAACACCATGTGAATTAAAGAATTAAATACAAGGAACCAAATAGTCTATTTGCAATGATTTTCAAACTTGAGCATGCATCAGAATCCCCTGGAGGGTTTATTGCAGCTCAGATTGCTGGGCCCCAGCCTCAGAGTTTCTGATTAGGTATGCATGGGCTGGGGCCTGGGAATTTGCATTTCTAACACATTTTACGGTGAGGCTAGTGTTTCTGGTCTGGGACCACACTGAGAACCACCAGTCTATGGTCTTAGGATGAATTACTCCATTTTTAAGCCAAAGAAGAAATTACAAACAGAAAAGTGAGATTGGACCAACGGTTCCTGGTTGTCCAATAGAAATGCAGATTCCCATGCCTGGCACCATCTGAGGGTGGCACCCAAGAGTCTGCATTTTTTTTTAAACAAATGCTCCCAGGTGAGTCAAATGTATAGCCAGATACGGGAACTCTATACATAATTTAAAACTTTATAGGGTGAAAAATAAAAGGAAAAAATGATGAGGGGGGAGACATTTGCATAGGCTGAGTAGCTCTGGAGGAAAAAAGAAAAAAAAACAAAAAAAAACCTCATTCAGAGGTTTAAGAAAAGCTTCAAATCCCCAGCAGTTAAATAGGAAAGGCCTTGAAAAGACACTCACTAGCCATCAGAACAATTACCTGTCAGGCCCTTCTGGAACTTTCTAGAATTCTCTAGAACTCTGCAGCTGACGCTGCTGATAAAACAATTTCCAGTGCTCCTCTCTAATGGAGCTGCACACACCCCTGAAGGGTTTTAGACAAAAGGGGCCCTTCAACAACCTACTTCCATCTGCCTCACCTCTTCGCTTCCAAAAGAACTACAACTGTCCTAAGGCACTAGAAGGAGAGAGAGAGAGAGAACGATAATCGTAATAGCACTGGTAACAGCCTCTTTAGTAGGTTCCTGCTCAGTCGGGAATAGCACCAGGCTTAGTGTTTCTCATTTAACAACTCTGAAAAAGTACCTTTTACAGAAGAGGAAACTGCGACCCAGAAAGGTTTAAGTAACAGCGGCAGAGGCAAAAGGAAGTTTGGGGCTCTCAAAATCTTCATTAACATCCCACCTCACGGCCTCTAAGAGCATTTTCTCAATCTTAGGCACAGTACAAGGCAAACAGCAAACGCTCCGTCTCCCCTTTCCCCCAGAGAGCAGACTGCAAGCTCTAAGACGCTCGGAGTCAACACTAAATAAAACCAAAATTGACACCACTTACCAGGCCCCACCTACATGCTGGGCACTGTGGGACTTACTGCACACACAGCTTTTCACCTAACACTAATAATAAATCGGTAAGTTCATACTGCAGACGAGAAAACCGAAATCAGGGAAATTAGACAACTTACCTGAGGTCACAGTGGATGGGGGTTTGGGTTGTTGGTTTGTTGTTTTTTCCTTTGCAAGATTCCTGGCTGCATTTTCTTTGGTTTGTTTTTCAAAATAAAAGGAGGGATGTCAGGTCCCAGTGAATCTAGTTCCAGATCTGAAGTCTTCCCGGCTCCACCACGCCACAAGGGAACGCCTGACCCGCTCCTGCACTCTGGGCTCCGGGCGCGGGCCTGGCACAGGGGGGCTCCGTGGGGACAGCTGCTCCCCAGGAGATGCAGCCTGAGGGAGCTGGTGATGTCCAAGAGTCTGGCAGGCGGCTGAGCGGAGGAGGACCAGGTCCTGACGCCTGAGAAGATGGTGCCCCTCTACTGCGCAGGTGCCCCTCAGCAAGGGCCGTGAAACAGGGCAAGGCTGACCACGTGGAAGCAGAGGGAAAGGCCCACACTCCACAGACCCTAAAAACGGCCTTGGGCAGGTGCAGCTCAGGCCCATCCTCAAAGCCCTTCCTCCCACCTGTGCAGAGTCCTGCTAGGGTGGCCAGACTTCTAAAAATGCACACACACAGAGGATGACCAGTTAAATTTAAATTTCAGGTAAACAACAAATAATTTCTTAGCATAAGTATATCCCAAATATTTCACTGATCATACTTTATACTAAAAAGCTATTCATTGTTTATCTGAAATCCAAATTACACTGGGCATCTTGTATTTTATCTGACATCCCCATCTACCTGCCTCCCCAGTCTCAAAGGGCAGAAGGCTGAGCTTTTGGATGACTGGCTGGGGGCTCCTTCCACATGCCCTCCCCCCCACCCACACCCCCAATCATCCCCTCAGCTTATAAGCACATTTGTTCTGGGTTACGCCAAGAACTGTGCTAGGCACTTAAGTTTTCATTATGATGTCTTTCTTGACCCCTGAGTTATTTAGAAATAGTTTTACATTTTCAAACATGTGAAGACATTTTAGGTTTTGTAATTGTTCATTTCTGACTTGTTTGCATGGCAGCGAGAGAATTTGTTCTGTACCCCTCCCTGCAGTGTTGGCTCTACTCCAGCCATGCTGGCCTCCTTGATCTTCACATCTAGCATGCTTCCACCTCATGAGCTTTATACTTGCCATTCCCTCTGCCTGGGATATCTCCAAAGCTCGCTCCTTCACTTCCTTCAGGTCTCTGCTCAAATGTTACCCCTCAGGGTAGGCTTTCCCTGACCACCTTTTAAATAATTATAGCCCCATGCCTGCACTGCCTGTCTCCTTTACCCTGCTTTATTTTCTATCTGCATATTAGTTATGGACTCCTGGTGCATTAGCTATTTGCCTACTTTTTGCTTATTTTCTGTCTCTTTTCTAGAATGAAGATGACGTGAGGTTGAGAACTGATCTCTCTGATTCACCGCCTTGAATGATGCCTGGGCCATAGCAAGTACTCAATAGCTATTTGTTGAATGACTGGGTGAACTATGATATCAGTAATTGTGGATTTGTTGAGATTTGCTTAATGGCTTATAAATACTGATCCCGAGTATTTATAAGGATATATCTTCTGCAGTTGTTGAGTGCCATATTCTAAAGATGTCCCTTAAAGCAAATCTGTTGATGATGTTGTTGAGATCCTCACATCCTCAATATGTTTTTGTCTGCTCAGCCATGCCCAAATCTCCCACTATGATGGTGGATGTGGCACTTCAGCACATTATACACATTATCTTATTTAATTCTCATAACAACTGTTCCAGTTATTATTGCTGTGTAATAAGCCACCACCACCACCCAAAAATTTATGGCAAAAACCAAACATTTTACTATGCTCACAAATTCTGTTGGTCAGGAATTCCTGTCAGACAGGATGGGGATGGCTTGTCTCTGTTTTACAATATCTGGAGCCTCAACTAAGAAGACTGGAAGGCTGGGGTGACTCTCAGGCTAGAGACTGAGCTCAGCTGGAGGTCTGGGACAGCTGGGATATTGACTGGGATACTTCCAGGTGTCTGCTGTGTGGTGTCTCTGCATATGCTGCTTGGGCTTCCTCACAACATGGCGGCTGACTTCCCAGAGTGAGTATTCCAAGAGAGCAAGGCAGAGGCCCATGGCATTTTTATGATCTAGCCTCAGAAGTCACATAACGTCACTTCTGACATAACACAATGTGGCCCAGATTCAAAGAGAGGGGGCGTGGACTCCGTCTCTTGATGGGAGGACTATTAAGACCACTGCCAAGATCTAATAAGAAGAGCTGGTGGGATGGGAAAAATTCTTGTGGCCCGCTTTGGAAAATACAATCTACCACAGGAACCCTCCAAAGTAGATTTTATTTTTCCAGTTTTTAAGTTATGAGAACTTTGACACAGGAAATCTAAGGAACTTGCCCAAAGTCACTCAGTTAGTTAGTTAATGGCAAAATGAAGGATAAGTTCTAGGTCTGTCTGACTCTACAATACATACTTAAAATATATGTGTGTGAGAATATACATTCATGTATTTATTCATTTATACTCAAGCTTATTTTAAAAAACAATTTAAGGTGACTAAATACAAAATTATAATGTCTCATGTTCAGAAAATAATTACCATAACTCATTCATCCATGGTTAGTATTTTGGGCTGTTTAATGAGGGAAACCTGTTGAGCCACATTTCCCAGGTGGGAGACTGGTTTTTATCTTTGCTTAACGAAGTCATTAGAAAGAAAGTAAACCAACAATTAAACAAGAATTAATTACCTTTTCAGGGTTCCCCTTGGTTCTCCCATATTGTCATGAATAGTCTTAGGGGGAGGGGGTAGCAAAGCTTTCCCCTCTGCTGCCCTCCCCAGCAGAGGGTGGGGGAAAGCTTGCCTCCACCCAGGCTTTCCATGTGGAGACTACCCCAGATGTGCTGGGACTTGGATCCCAGACAGGGCATGGGAGCCCACCTTTCTCCTCCCATCCCCACCTCACAGGAACACAGCAAGCACATGGGGTCCAAGTCACCAAAGTCCTTCCAGACTCCATGAACAGCACATTTTCAAGAGTCCCCCGAATCACTGAATATTGCAGATAGAAAGGACCCTAGAGTCACCACAAACCGGTGATTCTTGGGCTGTCATGGCATCAGAATCCCCTGCGGCCCCTTACTTAAAACTCAGATTCCCAGGACCCCACCAGAGCCTGAGAATTCTAGCCTGGTACTGGGCACATATATTAAAGGCTCCCCAAGTGAGTCTGATGCTGTTCTAGCCAAACCCACTCATCACACAACTGGTAAACTGAGTCCCAAAGAGCAAGCAATCCTCATGAAGTAACCCAGCAGGTTAGTGGCCAGTTGGGCCTGGACTCAGTGGTGGGAGCCCTACATTGGTGACCTCCCTAAGATTTCCTTAAAATACCTCTTGTCTGTTTCAACAATTGTGTCCTGTGAGATTGAGATTGTCGGTTTATCAGACTGAGCTTAAGTAAAAACATGCACAATTTGAAACAAATAAACAGCAATGACAAAATGCCAAGAAAGGGCTTATAAATGCCACCAGAACTTGTGCAGGCCAGGCCATTTCAATCATAAACACTGCCTCTTTTAATCCTCACAACAAGGCCAAGAGGCAAATTATGATTGTGCCCACTTCACAGATTGGGAAACCAAGGCCTTGAGAGGACCCCTGATTTGGCTGGGCTCACACAGAACCAGATCACCCATCGCTGCTGCCTCTGATTCCCTAACAGATAAGCCAACCTGCCAGACAATAGCCTAAGCCCTTTACATAAAGCAACTCATTTAAGCATCGTATCAACCCTGGGCACTAGGTACTGCTTTTCTTCCCGTTTAACTGATGCTTCACTGATGGTAACAATGTATTGAGGCCTAGTATGTAGCAGGTGCTTTGCCAGGTGCTAGTACATGCCTCTTGGCATTTAATCCTTTCAACAGCAGGTCCTGTTACTCTACCCATTTTACAGATCAGGAAACTGAGGCCTGCAGAGATAAGAAACCTGCCCAACTTCACACATATCCTAAGTGGCGCTACGGTTTTATGCTTTCTGCTGTTACATTGTCCATCTCCAGAGTGGAAGTTCCCTGAGAGCAGGCTCTGAGTTTGCACACCATTGCTCCTCAGTGCCTAACGCAATCGGTAGCACACAGTAGGACTTCCATTAATCCAAGTCAATGCAATTAAATCCGACTCAATACAACAAAGCCTGAAATTTTAAGGCCTCTCCTGGAATCACATAAAACTGGTCAACCACACCTCATCCCTCCAGGGCCTGGCACCCAGTAGATGCTCAGAAGACAGCCAGTGAATGGGGAAGATGATTTCTCCTCCTGGGGGTCCTTGGATAGGATCTACAGAGAGGCGACTTTGTTAGAAGCTAAGCAGCAAGCCCCCGAGCGGAAACCTGGCCCTTTGGGGAAAGTAGAGCAGAAACCAGCACGTTATTTCAAAACGGTGGAGGTGGGGGCTTGCGTCCCTCCTGGATCACCCTCCCTCGCAGCCGGTTCCCTCTCCAGGGCCAGGAACCCCAGGCTTCCAACAGCCCCCTCCTGTCAAGCCGGGGCAGGAAGCCTGTCCTCTCGGTTACACGTTTTTCAGACAGAGTTCATCCCCTGAAGGGACTCCGCCTGCTACAAATGTGGGGTGTTTTCCATGGAGCTCGTCAATCGGCTATTGTCTGTCACCGCCACCTTCCCTGGAGACCCCCGCCTTCTCAAGCCTCACATTCCACCGTAAGGATTTACCTTTGCGAATGGTTTTTTTCGTCACTCAGGGAGGTCCAGCGTAAAGTCCTGAGGAAGTACAGCGCAGTATTTCCGAGCTCGTGTTCTGGAGTCGGAGAGCTGCAGGTTCCAGTGTGTGTTCCTCCATGCAGAGCCCCTCCACGCAGAGCTGGGCAAGTCTGGGCTCCTCTCTGGCCTTTGTTTTCCTCCTCTGTAAAATGAAGAGGGACAGCACTGGCCTTGCGGATTCAACACTGTGAGTGGCAACGTATGAGGAGCTTGTGGTCCAGCCAGCGGTCGCCATCACCACCGTCAGCCCTGTGTGATGGCTGTGGTTGGCGCTGCGACCATGTGGACTTGAATGACCTTGTTTCCAGGGGGTGACAACAAGCATTTGTTGGTGTCCACTATACTGGGTGTCCTCTGAACCCAGGGGCTGGCATTTTCTCACTCATTTGAAATGACATTTGGTGAGGACCCTACTGTGTGCCAGCAAGGAGTAAAATACACTTCTTGCCTTCTAGAATTGTCTTGCCCAGTAGGGAGAAAAACAGAGTATAATAAATGCTAAAAGACAATTTATGTATTCATTTATTTATACCCCCTCTTGG